>JAIFAC010000321.1:0-123733 GCA_026545765.1 Plantago major | reverse complement strand
ACTCTTTGAGGAACAAGTGTAGTTTTTTTTTTTTTTTTTTTTTTTTTTAATGAATTGAGCTTTGTATTAAGAGAAAAATGAAAAGAAAGTACAACAAGAAAAGCAAAGAAGACTCTCAAGTCGATCCCACAAAGGGTAGTCAAGAGGAAAACAAAAGCAAAAGCGAAGCTTAACAAAGCAGCCCCCACCTACCCTCGAGCGAAATGCCCAAGGTTGCAAACTGCACGCCTCGTTAAACCCTACCATAGAAAAACCCAATGGGAAAAATCCATGTCATGGAAAGAGTACCCATGCTAATGTTATGTAAACTCAAAAAGGTCGATAAGACATATCTTTACCAATATGGGGAAGAATGAAGTCCGTCGATGACCGTAAACCGCACTATCATGATTAGAAAGCGCATCTCGCACAAGACTTCACGAAAAATATGCGAGACCCAAAATCCATGTCCTCCATAAGAGAGAGAACCATCAACCAACGATTCCTCAGATTCCAAGGGACTGCTCGCCTAGAATGAAGAAGTTCTCGCCACGTAAGTCAAATCCGCTTAGCCAAAGCATCCTCCATCCTCTAGCATGTGCGATTTCAATACTAGTCATAGCCGCAATCAACTCCGCTCAAAGGCATACAAGCAACCTAGCTTTGTGACAAAAGATGCCCAATGAACCTCTTCAATTCCAAAAACACTGTCATTGAGTCGCTTGGTTCTCCTCTAGAGCTACCATCCGTGTTGCACTTCGTCCAACCAGGTAGGGGAGGTTGCCAATGAACCTCAGTAATCTGCGGGGCATTCCGAGGACAACCACGGACCCTAAAAGAGTGTAGAATATGTAGATCCATTTGAGAATTAAACATAGTGCCCAAAGGAAGTGAATTGGCTTCCCCAACAAGACACCAAATCGCAGTCAATATCGAGCGGTGAGAGAAATCAACTCCATCAAAAATCCACGTGTTCCGGGTGGTCCATAACACCCAGACACCAGTAATAATAGAAAGCCGCCAAAGAGAGAGAATCTGAGGACTAAAGTGTCGATCCATTGCAAACAAAATAAGCTCCCCTATACCCGTAAAATCCCGATACGGAACCTGAAAGAGACAAAAAAAACGAGCCCAAATAGTCTGTACAAAGGTGCAAGCTACAAAAATGTGATCAATGGATTCCTCAGTAGCCCGACAGAAGTGACAAAATGAGGGGCCCACAAATCCAATAAGACGAAGACGATCTATGGTTGGGAGTCTACCATGTATAGCCTTCCAAGTTGTAATGGAACGACGTGGTGGAATAAATCGTGCCCATATCCAATCACCCCATTTCACCTTTATAAAAGAGGGTCGAACCTTATGGTACATCTCGCTGAAGAAATTGAACCACAAGGAGTTCGCCCAAATCATGACATCCTAATTAATGGTGCCAAGTGATAAGAGATGATGTCCCTAGCAACCTCCGGATGAGCAATGCAGAATTCTTCAAGAAGCACCCAATTGCCATGAATCAAATAATCTGAAATCGGATGCTCAAAATGATGCCGAAAATGCAACGGAATCTGAACCCTATCAGCAATACAATAGCCAAGCCAATTATCCAACCAAAAGCGAATACTTGATCCCTGACTTACCAACCAACGAGAGCTCAAGTGCAGAGATGGGTGGTAGAACTTAAACCCAAACCAGACCGAAGAGTCGACATGCGAACGCAGATTCTGATGACGAAAAAACCGACGATGGAAGATCTCCAAATAAGGCTTCTTCACAGTCCAAATGTCCCAACTTAACCGAGAAAGATATGCCTCATCGATGCTACAAGGACCGAATGCCGAGACCACCTCGATTGAACACAACACCTACTCCAAGAAACTGGAGTAGCCCCTTTCTTGTGTATATCACCAGTCCAAATGAAATTTCGGATATGAGCATCCAAACGCTTAAGAAGAGTAACTGGCCATCTATAAACCATCATCGAATAAACAAAGGACCCCCGAATGACCGACTGGACTAAACAAATACGCCTAGCCATTGATAAAATGTGCCATTCCACTTTGTAAACTTTTCTAAAATGGAATCAGCAATGGCATGCAAATGAACAGTACGCGGTGCTCCATGAAACAACGGTACTCCAAGATAAGTAAATGGAATAGTACCTTCAGTGATACCCAATATCCGCCGCATCCTATATTTCCTAGCATTGGTTATTGAGGAACCAAAATAGACCCGCGACTTCTGTGGATTAAAATATTGCCTGCATCAAGTGGCATAGTGCTCTAGAATCCTGAGTATCGCTCTGCAATTAGCATTAGAGGCCTTGCAAAAAATGATAACGTCATCCGCATAAAGAAGATGTGAAGGAAAATCAATATCACGCACTAATAAACAAAGGAGAGATCTCCCTGTCACGCCTCGAGATAAACTCCTGCTAAGAACCTCTTCCGCCACATAAAAGAGTAGAGGGGAAAGTGGATCCCTTGTCGGACACCTTGTGAGCAACCAAAATAACCTTCGGGAGAACCATTAACCAAAATAGAAAGCTTGGCAGAATGCAGGATATGACTAATCCAACCCACAAACGTATCTGAGAAAGCCCAACGCGAGAGTACAACAAGCAAGAAATTCCAATTTAGTGTATCAAAGGCTTTTCAAATATCCACCTTAAGCACCAGGTTTCCTTCCTGAAAACGGTTCCCTAAGCTGTTAACACCTTCTGAGGCTAAAGCAATGCAGTCATGTATTCGACGACCCGGAATGAAACCAAACTGATGAAAGGAAATCAATCCGGAAAGAATATGCCCTAATCGATCGGCCAGAATTTTAGCAACAATCTTAGACAAGAAGTTGCCCAAAACAATGGGGCGAAAATCCTCAATACGCAAAGCTTGCCTAATCTTCGGAATTAGTGTGACAAAACTGGCATTCATACCTAAAGGAAAATGTCCATGAACAAAGAAGGTACGTACTGCACTTATCACATCAACCCCAATAATATGCCACATAGATTGATAAAAACGACCTCCAAACCCATCCGGACCTGGAGCACTGTCTGGGCACATCCCGAAGACCGCATGATGGACCTCGTCACCTGTAGGAACACGAAGAAGATCTGCATTCTGCTCAGCGGTGACTTCACAAGGAATAAGATCAGCGAGCCCATCAAAGATAGAGGTGGCCGATCATGATTAAGTAGAAAAGGCGCTCATAATAAGCAACCATATGATCACGTATTTCCTGTCTATCTTGAGAAACACTGCCATCAATTAGAAGGGAAGAAACACCAAAATGACCTTTATTGACCTTCAAACTACGATGGAAGAAAGCAGAATTCCTATCACCATCCCGCAACCAATGTTCCCGACTTTTCTGTTTCAAAAATGTCGCCTGTTGAGCCAAAATACTGTTATAGTCGGAAAGAGCTGTCAATTCCTCCCGAGGAATATCATTCGCAGGTCCCAATATACTGAGGCGATCCTCGACCTCTTGAAGATGATTTTGGGCTTCTTGAAGACTTAATCAATATTCCCAAAACAAAGGAGATTCCACCGCTTAAGGACCCCTTAAGACGCTTTCAACTTCCCGATCACCACGGAGAATGCGCCAGAGCTAAAATAGACACGCTCCACGCAGGATCGAACTACTTAAAAAGAATCATGACTCAACCACATGCTCGAATCAAAAGGTCGAGGCTTACCAACCTCCTGCTTCCCGCACACAATGAACAAAAAGAGGGTTGTGATCCGAACAGTTTCGAATCCCGACATGGTACCTAACTGTGTCCCAAAGATCCAAGAAAGATTCAGTCGACAGAACCCTATCAATTCTAGTCTCCGAATAACCACTGGTGAATCTCCTATTTGACCAAGTAAACTGACACCCTGTACTAGGAGACTCAATGACGTTACTATCATTAATAAATGATTGAAAATCAAGAACTCATGCCTTGTTGGGGGCCTACCATCCGATCTCTCATGAGCCCCCAAAACAGAATTAAAATCACCAACAAGAATCAGCGGACCGACATGGAGGCTTAGAATATCATGCTAAAGCTCACGTCGTCGCAAGTAATCAACATGTGCATGAATAAATCCCACATAAAAATTTTGCTGGAATAAAGAGACATGAAGTATAATAACCTGATCTGAAGTGAAAACGATAGAGGTACCTGTCAAAGATGAGTCCTCTAGAACCCACATATTGGGTAGACTTCCTCCACGTAATTTTCTCCTTATTAAAACGAGAGACCCAAAGAATTCCAAGACGGAGTATCATGAAAGTCATCAGGTTGAGGGAATAATTACATGTGTTTGGAATTTGGATTTGATCTGTGGAGGAAGCTACCGCTTTGGTAAAGTAAGTAATGGTAGTGAATTCTTTTGATTGGTAGTCATGGGTACCTTTGTAAAGCTATAAACTTTATGTAATTATTAGTACCGTGATCTCTTATGTTAATGTAAACGTTTGTTATTCATAGTTATAATATTTTTTCCATTTAAAAAAAAAAAAGTATGCATAGTTCACACCCTACAATGGTTGTACGCATAGTGCACCATTAAATTGGTACAAATTTTCCATCCACCTCTCAATATTCAAATGAGATTATAAATTACAATCATCAGAAATAGACCTGATCAGTCAAATCATGATTTGTAAATTTTAGAGTACACTACAAGGAGTTATCTTTTCTTATTTTTTTATATTTTAAAAGAGGTAATTAAGTGATTACATACATCGTGTTTTACATTCAACTTCAAACTCAACTTGAAGTTGATGAAAGTAACTAAACGACTTAAGTTTGTAAGTTTTATTTTTTATATTAAATTGAGCTATTGATAAGGTATATTTGAGTTTCAAAATTTTAAATTTTGTAGTTGATAAACAATAACTCAAATAATAGTATAATGTAGAGTGTATAAATAAACATAAAAATTGACAAAACTCAACTCGAGTCTAGAAAACAAAATTCCGTTTGAGAGCCAAAGAAGCGGAGGGGAAAATCCGATAAAGGTACCCTAAGTTCTGCCATTTCCGGTTTTGGACCTTTGTTTATGCGATCTCCGATTTTGTGACTTTGAACATTATCGTCAATTTAGATACCATATAACACGCGATACTTAATTAAGCCGACACGGTCACTTTGCAAAATAGAGAAATACGTTGGACTAAAATGTAAATACGGTAGACTTTTGTTAATTTCAAAAAGACCCAATTTCATAAAAAATATCAAAATTACCTATGATAATATGGAATACTATCCTATTGTAAGGTGAAGGCCCAAATGATAAATGCGCATTTCCGGAGTGCTGCCACAACTAATTGCTTGCCTCAAGTATCTTCGTTTTGGCTTGTAAATGGATAATCTTCATTTCATTTCTTTTCTCTGCCACTACTAATTGCTTGCTTAAGGTAAATGAAAGTTCCAAATCTGATAATCGGTTCTTGTTTGTCTTTCACCCCAGTGCCGCTTGCCAAATAAAAAAGATAAAAAGTAAAAACAAGTATCACCATGGAAGAAGCTTCTTCCATGGTGGAGCTTCCATGGCGGAGGAATTTCCGACTGGAAGCTCCACCATGGGAGTTCCATTGGGATTTGGAAGATCCACTGGTGGAGCTTCCATGGACTGAACCGCCATAAGCTCCACCAAGGAGCTTCCAGGCGGCAATGGCAGAGATGCCTAATTTTTCTTTTTTTTATATAACTTTTTTCTGATTTTTCTTTATTATTTTTGCCTTTTTCATTTTAGTAATTTGGTGGTTTTTGAAATTATTTTGATAAAATGGGTGTCAAATCATAATTAATGAAAATAATACGGTTCAATTGATATTGATGGAAGTTATTTTATTTACAATTTAACCCTTTAAAAATGTAAAATTGTAAAGTGATACGTGTCGCTTAATTAATGTCTTATAACTTATGGTACCTTTTTCGGATTTTTTCCTAATATCATTTGTTTGCACAACAATTGTAATGTACAATATCGAGGGAAAGCGGGAATTAAAAAATTAATCACTGGAAGTGTTATGTGTGTAAACCCTATTGTGTTAGGGGATATATGTTATGAAAAGACGCCACCATTTGTCATGTGACAATAACGATATTTGATTCGAGCTAAATGTGAATTGTGATTATTGTGACATGTGTTCCATGCAAATAATTTTCACTATGTTTGGTATAAAATGGAGTGTGTGTGTGTGTGTATATATATATAAACTTTTATATGTATTTCATCCCAGTAAAAGTGTCGAATTTCACCCTTACACCTTTCGTATATTTAGTAAGGATCGTGACGAAGGTACTTCAGAGTTGTGGCAGTTTGACTGGTGCCGTATTGAAGTGAAGACTTGGATTAATTGTTGCATACTCTGAGATTTGTAATTATAAGATGAATTGTACTCCTGGTATTGTTGTTATGTATATAGGACTTGTAATTATTGTTGTATAAGGGATTTTAGACGCTCATTGTACCACTCAGATAATCATGATTTTGAGGATTTAAGCTTGCCGTCTTGGCGCGAGCTATTTCACGATAAATGCTGGTCAAGCTTAAAAAGATTTTGGTTTTGGAGCGTGAAATTTCAAATTTGTGCAACTACAGGCAAAAACTCATCCATGCCGGTCACACAATTATAGAACTTAACCTGAGAATTTCTCCGAAGAGCTGGGCTAACCAATTCTATTTTAAGCAAGGCAAGATTAGATACACCAGGATCCATCACATGTAATACAACATCCATGTAGCATTGAAACCATTCCAGATTTCCAAGTACCCTATCAATCCGGGAGTATATAGCACCAGTTCCTTGCTTGTTAGACCAAGTGAAATTGTCACCCATACTATGTATCCATCTTAAACAAACCAACATCCTCCATCATTTCAATCAAATCAGTGAACTCAGACTCCTGTACATGATTCCCTCCCATTCAATCCTGAGCCCTTAACACATTGCTGAAGTCGCCCATAAGACACCAAGCTCCTTGAGATCATGCGATGCAAAGCGGAAATGTCACTCCATAAGAACCTTCTCTGATCCAAATGGTTCAATGCATAAATTGCAGTAAACCAAAACATCAACGGTCTATTTAAAGAATAGACACCGTAATGCACATGTTGAGCAGAGCTAATCACAACTCTAACATCCAGTCTTCTTGAATCCCATAATACCCACATTCTTCCATTCTCATGATGCTGATAATTGTCTAACCAAGACCAATAAGAACCCAAATACTTCCGAATCTTACTAGCTTTCTCTTTTTGACTCGTGTTTCTATTAGTACATCAATAGCAGGATTAAGTCCATGGAGACGGGAGAGCCAATCTCCGTAATTTATGCTGACTAAGCCCCCTGACATTCCATGATACTATCATGGGATTTTGTCGTAACTCACTACATGATCAGTCACAATCCTAAGTGCTTCAAATCCATTAAAACATTCAATACCAATAGGAGATAAGCCCTTGAAATTCCTGTCAATCATAATCTCTTTTCCTTTCCCCTTCTATTGCTAGGTACAGTCTGCCGATTATGCTCCATATGAGCAGCCGGTATAGTATCGGAGAACATATGGAATAGAGAAGTCACATATTTCAAATAAATAGGAAGAAAATCTAGAAACTGATCATCCTGTACCTAACGTTATCATGCGACTAATAATCTAACCAACCAAAAATTTATTCCATCAGCCCCAAATGATACATTTGGTTAGACACGGTCGCACGGAGATGAAAATATAAAGTAAAATAATGAAGATTAAGTAGATTGGTTGTATGTTATTCAAAATGAATGGTATACAATTTACCAAAAACGAAAATATAACATTTTTATTGAAATATAAATAAATGAATATGTGCTAATTGGTTTAGGATGGAGGGAGTATACAATATATTATGTTCCAAAGTCTTCTACAATCTGTCTAATGTTAAGATTAACTCCTGATAAGCATTTTGCAGATTTGTGATGTTTTGTAAGTTTGAACATTATTATACCTTTATGTTTAATTTAGAGATAATTATCATAAGAATAGACTTGTACACCTGGCTAGGTACCATGTCACTTGTGTATACTATGCGTGTAAAACCAGATGATACCAAAGATTGCCAATATAGTATGTTTTTTCTTGAATGATTCACAAATTTGTCCTCACCCAATTGGGTTGAATCATGACTGTAAAACTGGTGAGAATCATGACTGTAACAAGGCCACCAACTTGATTACTAACATTTTTGTTCAGATACATTGCATGTAGTAATTAATGTTAAACTTTTGTCTGAAACCAACTGCATTATTTTATTATTATGCTGATGGCATTTTCATGATGTAGAGGGCTGATTTGTCTGTAGGAGTTTGTGCTTATGAAGATTACACCTGGTAATCAGACAAACTTAATACCGGAATTACTTAATGAACTTTTGACCTAAGTTCCCAGTTTTTTTGTCTAACTTTAGTAAAGACGATTTGCTCTCTAACAAAAACTATGAAATTAACTTGCTTCTAACAAAAATGACTATAACTCAGGTAAAACATCGAACATTTTCTTTTAGAAAGTTGAACATGTTCCATTAAACATCAACAACTCATTTTCTTTACTTTTTTTTCTTTCTTCCGAAAAGATGCGTGTTGTAAATTTATAGAAAGTCTCATAAAAGTCCTACTAATTGGTAAGAGTCCAAAAAGTCCTGATATTAAATATAAAATTGTCTATATTTATTGTCCGTGTCAATTTCGTGGATCCTAGTTCCACGGGCTGGGTTTTTTAAAATGGATCTGGGTCGCATTGTTTTGACCCGGTTTCAGTCCGTATATATAGTAATATTTCAGTTTCTTTTTCCTTTCTATTTCATTCATCGTCTTTCTTCGTTCTCTCTAGCGGTTTTCATCTATTTGGCGATTCAACCTAGGTTTCAGAAATCCTGATTGTTCAACTCGCGATTCTTCAGGGATTATTGTTTTTCCATGTTCGATCTTAGTTTTTGAAGCTGTTTCAGTTGTTTTTATACTTTTTTTGAGTTTTCGGTTGCTGTTGTGCTCTGTTAGGGTTTTCCAATGGTTGGATCGATCTTGAATGAGACTGTTGCTGGAGATCGGAGATCAAAGGGAGGAGTTGAGATCGAGATCGAACGGACGAGTTGAGATCGGAGATCGATCCGAGGAGTTGAGATCGAGATCGATCGGAGTGAATTACCACCATATTCCTCCCTATTTGCTTGATCCAGATTAATTTCAAGTATGATTTCTGCCTTCTATTTTGCCTGAATTCTTAATTGCCTATCATTTTGTATTAGCAATCTGCCAAATTGACTGTTCTGATTGCTTCACGTGCTTAAATTTGATGAAAAATGTGTTGGTTAGATCAAGCGTGGTGATAGTGATTTATGGACAGTAGAGGCAATATCACGAGTTTGGTGCTTTAGGTACTGTGTATGAGTAATGTCGAGTGGATCCAGAATTCTTTTCTTCGTTGGATGGAGAAAGTCTTTCATAAATACTTGCATAAATTGTCTAGTTTCTTGCATATATTGTCTAGTTTTTCATGGTATAGCTTTTTTGTTGTGTAGTTGTGTAAAATACTTCATGCTTTTGATATGTGGTTACTAGGTGTTACTTAAAATACTTTATGCTTTGATATGCTTTGATATCTAGTTTTTTTTGTTGTGCAGTTGTCTAGGTTTTAGTATATATTGTCTAGTTTTTAACATGTATCATCTACTTTTTATGATTTTTAGATTTGCTTTGTGGTTGTGTACATCAGATATGTTTTTGTGGGGATTTGTTGTTTGTTTGAATTTTCAATGTTTTATGTGAAATTGTCTAGTTTTTAACATATATTGTCTACTTTTTAATGTTTTACAGCTTTTTGTGTGAAATTGTCTAGTTTTTAACATATATTGCTAGTTTTTATGTAAACACCTTATGTTTCAGCTTTTAACACATATGGTCTAGTTTTTAACAATATTTGTCTAGTTTTTTCATGTTATATCTTTCCGCAGTAGCTTGTGTCGAATCGCCTAGTTTTTAGTATGTATTGTCTAGTTTTTATGTAAGTTGAAAAGTTAAAAGTAAAGAAAGTCGATGAAAACGCTTCTCAAGGATCTAAGAGACTCACCGATGATGATTTTGAAGAGGGTGGATCGATGATTTGAAGAAGAATGATCTCAAGAAACTACAATCGAAGAAAAATTAGTGTCTAGTTTTTACAACATATTATCTAGTTTTGTAACTGAATTTTCTAGTTTTGTAAATGAATTGTCTAGTTTTATTACTTGTCCAGAAATTTACTTACTCAGTGTAACATCATTGTCTATATTGTCTAGTTTTTACATTATATTGTCTAGTTTATGAAAGGAATTCTCTAGTTTTTACATGATATTAAATTTACATTATATTGTGTAGTTTTTACAATATATTGTCTAGTTTCTACTTGACCCGTTTTTAATGAATCCGGGTCAAAAGATCCGCAAAAAATCATCAGAAGCCAAGTTGAGAAAAAAGGTATAATTGTCTAGTTTTAACGTTTGAAGGGGACTTTCGAGACTCTCTTATATAGGGTCTCTCGCAAAACGGACTCTTAAATTTATGTAATTGAAATATACCCTGAAATGTCAGTGTACATTTCACAAATATTTATGCAGCGTTATCAATGTTATAAATATCAGAAAGAGATAGTAATGCTCAGGAAAAGTGTTGTTGTATTTCTGATGAACAAAACGAATTAATTACAGAGAGGATTACTTATACAAAAATGAGAACGTTTATTCTTGCTAAACAAGTTGAAATTCTAACTAAAATACAAAGTAATTGTACTCGATTATTTAATTTCCAGCTATAATCTTTGGTGAACAAGCTCAAGTTTTCAGCCGTTGATTGAAGATTTCACGGCCTTGATCGAATAGTACCAAATGTATACTGTCTCAAAACTCTAAATGCAGTATTTTGTCTTCTTTGCTGGGGAAGAAGACGAACTAGCCTGTACCGGAAGAAACGTAAAATCGTCTGGCGACTTTAGCTTTACTTTGATCTCATTTCTTTTCCGCTTTTCAAAGTGATCCTTCTCCGTTTCTTGTTTATTCAATTCAGTCATAATTTCCTTCGCGCCTTGCAGTCTGGACTTTCAAATTCTTTGCAATTAACTCTTGTTAAATTGCATTTCATTTTACTTTTATCTTTAAATCTCCAATATTCCCCCCTCAAGAGGAACATATAGATTTCTTATGTTCATCTTGTGAAGAGCTTTGATCAAGTTTGTTCAGCAAACTGCCTTTGTGAAAATATCCGCTAGTTGGTTTTGAAAATTGATGAAATCAATTTCTATCTTCTTCTCTATTATCTTTTCTCTGATGAATCCACTTCTATATGTTTGGTCCTTTCATGGAATACATGATTCTTTGTTAAGTGTATGGAGGATTGATTATCACATAACAACTTCACTGGTTTTAGCATTGTTATCTCAAAATCTTTAAGCAAAGTTGTTAACCACATGATCTCACAACAAGTGTAAGCTATTGCCCTATACTCAACTTCTGCTGATGATCTGCTCACAATGATTTGTTTCTTGGATTTCCAGCTCACTAATGAGCTTCCAATAATAATACAATAGCCTGAAGTTGATCTACTTAATTAAAATGGGACAACCTGCATAGTCTGAATCACTGTAAGCTGTAATCTGTGAATTTTCTTCTTTAGGGAAAAAGATTTCAAGTCCAAGCCTTATGTTTATCTATTTGTCCTTCCGAATTTAGTTTTGTTTTAAAAACAAATCTACAGCCTATAGGCTTTATATTTGGAGGTCTTTTCACTATACTCCATGTTTTGTTATCCATAAGGGCTTTTAATTCATCTGAAATTGCATCTCTCCAATGTTTCTCAGTTATGGCTTCTTCATACGATTCTGGTTCATGTGTCAAAGCAAGATTTATTGAATATGATTTGTATTCATATGATAATTTTTCATATCCAAGAAACTCTGAAATTGGATATTTTGTATTTAATTTATCTAGCTGAATGGTATAGGATTTTGCTTGATGATGATATATGTCAAGCTTAGATGGCAGTTTTCTTGATCTGGTAGTTCTTCTCACTTGTTCTTCTGTGTCATCTGGTTGATCTTCTTCCATCTCATCTTCTTCTGAACTCTCCTCATAATTTAATTTTTTTGTAGGAGTTTGTTGTTCAGGTAACATATCATATACTATTTGATCCTCATTTTCATCGTGTATCGACATTCGCTCTCTTGTCAATCCAAATATTCACTATCGTGTGCTCTCAATCTTATTTCATCATCAGTGATTTTCTCTCCTTTATAGGAAAAGATTGTTTCTATAAACACTACATTTCTTGAAATGAATACAATTCTTTTATTTAGATCAAATAGTTTATATCCTTTCACATTAGTAGCATAACCAATACAGATGCATTTATGTGATCTAGAATCCAATTTTGATCTTCCTACCTTCTCAGTACGTGAGAAACACATGCATCCAAAAGTTTTAATGATTGAATAATCATGTTTCTTATTGTGAAAGAGTTCAAAAGGTGCTTTGTTTGATAACACTTGACTTGGTGTTTTATTTATTAAATAAGCAGCTGTTAATACTGCATCTCCCCAAAAATGTTTAGGTAGTTTTGACTGAAAGAGCAATGCTCTTGTTACATTGAGCAAATGCTGGTGTTTTATCTCTACTACACCATTTTGCTGTGGTGTATAAGCACATGTCTTTTGATGGATTATTCCATTTTTATTAATGATTTTTGACATGTGAAATTTCATGCCATTATCGGTCCTTATTATCTTTACCTTTTTTTGAGATTGATTTTGTATTAGCTCTATGAAATTTTTAAGAGTCTCTTTAGTCTCAGACTTGAGTTTTAGTAGAAAGATCCATGTCATTCTACTATAATCATCCACAATAGTCAAGAAATAACTATGATGGTTCAGAGTAGGCACAGGGTAGGGTCCCCATAGATCACAATGCAACAATTGAAGAACATAACTAGTGCTTTTATTACTGATAGAAAAAGGGAGTTTCTTCTGTTTAGCTTGCATACAAACTTTACAGTAAGTAAACTCTTTACATGAAACATTAGGATTGGAAGCTCTAATAGCTATTAGTTTACTTGGACCGAGATGACCTAATCTAAAATGCCAAATGTGATCTTTAACTGCAGCTGATCCAACTTGGTCATTAAGATTGGTGATGGCTAGTGCCTTAGGTAAAGCAAGTAATCTTCAACTATATAGAGTCCTTTTTGAGCTTCAATCTGCTCAATCTTTGTCATTGATTCTTTCAATGAAGAGCTTGTCTGCAGTATTTGACAAAAGTTATTAGAGAACATGAATGCTACTGCATTATCTTTGCACACTTTATTGATGGACATCAGGTTTAACTCAAATGCAGGTACACATAGTACTCTCTTTAAAACACATTTGTGATTTAGCTGAATATCTCCAACATGAGTAATGGGTATTCTAGTAAAATTAGGCAATTGCACAAAATCATTTATTGTTCTAACATTATTAGTGTATAAATTTTTATCATAAATGATATGATATGATGCACCTGAATCTAAGATCCAGCTATGTAAAGATCCTTCAGACACAATATTAGCAGTAAGTTTCATACCTGCATAGTTTAACCTGTGTTCCTCTCCGATGATCGACCGTGGAGTGCTTGTGCTAGTGGTGGAGTCCAGAGTTAAAGAATAGCACCTTGATTTTGCCGTGCAAAATTCATCAGTTGATGCATTTGATCATTAATGAGATTCACAGAGTTTCCCTGGACAACATTTCCAGCAAATGATTGATTAGATCTTCCACCATAATTGTATCTTCCACGTCTTCCTCTGTAGTTTCCTCTACCAGCACTCTCATAAGATTTCTTGGAGTTGTTTAATGGAAAACCATGAACCTTGAAACAGTTTTCAACAGTGTGATTACTGAGATTGGGACAATTTGGACATGAAAGTCCTTTCTTTATATCTTTTCTCTTATAGCCAATGTTCATAGCAGATGGCTCATATGGTATGCTAGCATTTTCTCTTGATAATTTCTGAGATTCTTCCTGCAAAACCATTGCATATGCTTTATCTAGTGGAGGTTTAGGATCTATGAGCAGGATTTGTCCTCTCACAATACCATATGAATCATTCAGACTCATCAAGAATTTGAAAATTGGTACATGGTAAATTCTTCTAACTTTGTTCACTACAAAAAAATAGCTTTTTAGCGCTAAAAAGCTGCCGATCCGTCGCTAAATCCGTAGCGACGGATAAATGACCCGTCTCTATTTTGGGTGTCTCTAGCCATTTAGCGACGGATAAACTATCCGTCGCTATTTAGCGACCGATTAGCGACGGATTTAGAAAATCGCTCAATCCGCTATAATCAATGCCGATTCGTCATATTTAGCCATGTATATTATCCGTCGCTATTTGGGAGTTTTCTTATAGTGGTTGTTGAACTGCTTCCTATCTCTCCACAGTCCACACTATCCCTCTAGGACGCCACATGTAATATCTAGAGAAATCAACTTATAGATACTTAGGTCCCTGGGGGATGGTTTTTTGTTGAATTCCATCAACTTTAGGACCTTTGTCTGAGAAATGGAATGTTTCTCCAATAAGCATGTAATCAAATTCCCATCCTTAAATTAATGTGACTGACTTTTCACCCTCCATATGAAAATGATAAACGCTCAACATCACTTCACTCTTACACACCCTATATAACAACCTTATAAAACCTATAAAATTTTAATTATATCCCAAACACAAATTTTCATTAATCAATTAAAGTTGAGTTACTATTCACCTGTTAAAGTCGTATGCCACACAACCTATTAGTATTCAATTCTTAAACTTGTTTACCCTTGGAATTGTTTTCTTTCCTAATGTTACCAAGTTCTAATTATCTCGTTCTTAAGTTGGGTTCCCCTAGAGTTTCCTGTTGGGAATTATCTCATTTTTATAGAGTTGAGTTTATCTTTCAAATTGAGTTTTCAAGTGAAATTATAACATTTTTTAAGTTGTCTTACTATTAGAATTGAGTCCTAAAGTTGAAAATTATTCTATCTTCAGAATTGGTTACCCTTCGAATTGAATTTACAAATTGAAAAGAAGTATATTCTTTATATTAGTTTACCCTTCAAATTTAGTTTATAATTGAGCTGATACGCTTTTTTTTTTTTTTTTTGTTAAGTTATTGGTTGTTATTATTATTTTCCATCAAGTTCACTTACTCCATGTGTCCCACAAAACTTTATATATTTGTCGTTTTAGCTGTCCCATAGAACTTATACATTACTAAACTACCTCACACCAATAAATAATGTACAATCTAATTTTACACACAAATTACACATTTTCCCACTAAAAAAATACGTTCCCCCATCTTTTATCTTTATCATTACTTTAATTTTTCACCTAAAACCACGTGCTAACGCAAATGTATGAAATTGTTCGGGGCGGAGGTAGTAAAGTTTAACAATTTTGCTATTTTGACTCATTTTTTAAGCTTAACATTTCCTTAATGGAAATCCACTATTCACAATTATTAATTTTTTAATCATTATTTTTCATACTTTATTTATTATTTCTATCTCTTTTTACGGTCAATTTACTACTTTATCAATACAAATAAAATTTTACGCAACCATCTATATTTGTGTATATTTTAATTGTAAAACAATAAATGAATTGGAGGGTGTATTATCGTTTATGTTTATTTTACACACTGATTAACAGTACTCCCACCGTCCCGAATAAATTCATACATTGGGCCGACGCAGTAGCTTTAAGCGAAAAGTTAAAACAAATAATAAAATATAAAAGGCAAAGTGTACTTTTTGGGGAAAAGTGTACTTTTGTATGAAGGTAGAATTGTTTATTATTTGTTGAGTGCCAGAATTTAATTTCTTAGTAATCTATGAAGTTCTATGACACGATTAAAATAACTAATATATAGTACTCCGCCTATGGAGAACTTCATATTATACGACGCTAGCTTTACGAAAAGTTAAAGTATGAAAAAAGTGGATAAAGTTGTATTTTGGCAAAAGGTGTAATTTGTGCAGAAATAAATTGTTTATTATTTGTCGGTAGTTTTCCTTTTTAAGAATGTATGTTTTGTAAAGACAACTAAAATGGAAATGTAAGCTCATGATTTATAGAGTAAGCTTACGCGCATGAAAGATTATTTAATTTGTATATGAAAAACGACAATATTTTTCCTATGAACATTTTTATTAATAAAGTCGATGATTTTATATTACTTTGGGTTGGTATCTAGACACCATTTCACTTTAGATTTAAAATGATAAAAATTGTGTGATTATTTAAATACCATATTTACGGATACTATATGTAGGCGGAGGTCTTCTCCATTTCATATTTGGCTGCAGATTAATTTCTGTTAGGATTCAATTTGAATTGCAGGTCATCTCCCATTTGTTTAATTGAGAATAAAATTTCTCCGGCCGTCCTTTGAAGATGGAGGAGTTTCTGGACTTCCATAAGGTCCAGATAGTCGCAGTGAAGAGTGCCGGCCAGCTTGCATCCGACTTCAGCTTTGAGACAACAAAATTACCTTGAAGGTTATGCTTAAACCATACTGCATCTGTTACGCTATTAAATTTCCGTCAACTCTCTCATAGAAGTATTGAGCAACAAATTTGTATAGTGGCGGAAATTTGTATAATTCTATCTGGCTCTGCCTTTAGCTCTAATCCTGAATTTGTGAGTTCCTGGAGAAGAGTCTGCGGTATTACTGTATGCATTCCTGTAAAGTTCCAGGCATTATTCGTATCAAGGACTTGGGATAAAGTTACTTCATAATCCCTTCCCTCCTATCTACAAAATCCACTGTAGTATATAATTAACCTTTGTCCAGCAATCCAACCAAAATTTCATTGTTTTGCCATCTCCAACATGCCACCTAAAGCTAGAATTAAGTTTCTGTGCGCACTTTACAATGCCTTTCCACATTGGACTATCACCCGGTTTAGCACGATAATGGAGCACACTCTGATCTTTGAGCATGGACCAGAAGGGAGTATATTTTATATTGACAACAAACAATGTAAATTGTTGATTGAATTTTGTCACAATTTTGGAGAGATCATCGTTGATTGAGAAAGTAAAGGCTGTGAGATAGTTAATGGGAACAAAATGATCAATTTTATTTTATATATCCAAGTTTAGAATAAGTATATGTTGTAGTTTGCCGCAATATGATATTCAAGGGCTGGATTATATTATATTATATACACCAGAGAGTCTAATAACCATACGGTAAGATCGAAAGGTCTCTTCAAAAAAAGATGAGAGAGGCTCGGCGAGAGAGGGACGTGAGGAATCCAACTTTTCGATTTGTGCAATCGGATCGACTTCAACAGGGTTACCCAAGGCGTGTTGCAGACAACGATGGATGGCAGACTGTCATGAATCGAAAGAGGAAGGATAGGATTTGTGACGAAGAAATCTTTTTGAATCGAATTAACGAGAAATTCATGAATATCTATGTTGCGAATTTCCCTGACTCTTGGAAGGAATCGGATTTAGAGGACAAATTCAAGATGGTGGGAGTGATTCGTGGCATTGTGATCCCGAAGAAGAAGAACAAACTAGGGCAAAACTTTGCGTTTGTTAGATTTGCACGACTACAGGGTGATACGGTTTCAGCTCTGGAGGGACGAATTAGGAGAATTCGGAGTGGAAATCATCGTCTATGGGCTAATATCTCTCGTTTTGATCGGAAAACGCACCTGGTCTCTATGGGTACAGCTCGTGTGATATCTCCGGTGGGGACGAACCATGTGTGGGTGCCAAAGGTAATTCAGACTGCTAAGGCGCCAGCGGTGGTGGCTGGAAATGTAACAATCGGCGAGGGGACTATCGTGGAGGGCGTGTCTCCGTGGTGGTGGTTGGAAAATGTAACAAAGGAGGGGACTATCGTGGAGGACAGGTCCATTCCGGTGGATGGAGATTGGACTGCGAGATGTTTGATCGGACGAGCAAAGAGGAGTTTTGATGCTAAAACAATGGAGAAGGTGTTAGACGTGAATGGACATAGAGGCTTTCGATTAGGTCGATTATCGGAGGACGACTGGTTACTTGAGGCGCAAGATGAATCTTCAAAGAAGAACCTGTTGGAGGAAGAACTCGCTGATTGAGCAAAGGGTTCACGGTTGCAGCCTTGGAGGACTTCGACGAGTAAGGCCAACCGGGTGGTTTGGGTCAGCATTTATGGTGTGTCTTTGAAGATGTGGAATAAGGAAACTTTTCGCAGATTAGGTACAACGGTGGGTAAATGTTTATTGATTCACAAGGATACGGTGGAGCGGCATGACTTGAGACGGGGGAGGGTACAAATTGAAACGCCGTTCTTTGGTCTGGTTAGGAAATTTTCTTCTATTATAATGAATGGGGTGAGGATTTGGGCACACATTGTGGAGGATTGTTGTTGTGACATGTTGCAACATGAGTGTTCGCAGTTGCGCAGAGGTCGAGTTGGTGGTGTTAGAGGGAGGGAGGAGACATCGGACTCAGGTAAATCGGATTTCTTTTCTGGAAAATCTTCGTGGATCGCACGAAAGTGATGGGGAGAGTAGCTTATGGGAGGATGAAGAGAGGCACGGTGAGGGTGATCAGGCACAACGTGATAGCCTCATTCGGGAGGAGGGAGAGGTTGGGTTGAAGGAGGTAGTCGATTTTCGAGTAGGGGAATTTGGACAGGCTGCAGGTCAGGCGGCTATTGAGGGTGGTGGAGATGAACGTGTTTGACGGAGGCGGGACAGAATGTGGAAGCTCTGAGCTTTGGACAGGCTGTGATGAAGGAGGGTGCGGGTAACCCGGGTAGGGGTGAAGATGTAGCCAGCGATGGAGGAGATGCGGTTGAGGAGGTCATGTTGTTAGAGTCGCTGAGGAGTTGGATTTGCACTTGCAAGGGGCTGCAGGGGTGTGTGTTGGGGAGGTAGTTGGAGATAGTGTAAGAGAGCAGGTCGGGTTGACGGAGGTGTCTGATGGGGATTCAGATCCTTTTGATTTGGCGAAGCTATTAGAGGAACAACCGACAAAAACAATGCGTGCCCGCTCGGGTAGAAAGGAGAAGAATAAAGGAAATGCAAGTTCGCAAAAGAAGAGACGAGAAGTTTGGAGTGATTTTATAGTGGATATCAAGCATAAAAAGAAAAAGAATGGGGTAGTAAGACGTAAACCACGGAAGGTGAGGGAGATTCCACGAGAGGTGGTGAGTACGCAAATTGATGGTGGAGCGTGGGTTTCAGATATAGAGATTAGAGCGTGTAATTTGCAGCTTCAGTGGAAATCCCGGGATGAGGAAGCTAGAGCGACGATTGAAGTGGGTATGGATCTGGGCCTAATCAGAGAGGAGGATAAGGGGAAGGCGATGGAGGTCTTTCAACAATGGGAGCAACGGGATCAACCGGATACAATGGGGCTTGAGGAGAACCACGATGAGGATATGTTTAGTGGTGGATTATGAAGATCTTATGTTATAATATAAGGGAGTTGGGAGGGAGTCTTAAGAAGAAGGAGATACGGGAGTGGTGAAGGAGAGGGTGGATTTTGCTTGATCCGTGAGACGTAAGTAATCGGCTTTTTCAAAGAGTGAGGTGGAATAACTTTGGGGTGGAAGTAATGTCGATCGATCTTTAGGTGCGCTTGGGGCATCGGGGCCTCGAGTATGTGGAATACGGACATTTTTGAGAAGGAGGAGTTTTGGGGTGAGGAGGGAGCTTTGGGAGTGAGGGGTAAATGGCGAGGCGAGAAGGTAGTAATAGTTAATGTTTATGCTTCGTGTGTAGACATTAAGAAGGAGGATTGTGGAATTTATTGAGTGCGCGAATCACTTCGGAGCCTAGTTGGAGTTGGTGTGTGGTGATTTTAATGCGGTTCGGAGGAAGGAGGAGCGTAAGGGTAGAACTAACTCGAGTTGGGCGAGGAGTATTCGAGCTTTTAACACCTTCATTGCGAATTCGGAGTTGGTAGATTTACCTCTAACTAGGCGGAAATTTACTTGGTTCAGTAGTAATGCGTATAGTAGGCTTGACCGTTTCTTACTTTCGGATTCTTGGTTGAGTAAATGGCCTGATCTTGTACAAGTAGGTTTGAATAGACGCCATCGGATCATGCGGCTATCATTCTTCGTCAAGAGGGACGTGATCGGGGTCCCAAACCTTTCGCTTTCCTCAATGAATGGGTTAAGGACAAGAATTTTATGCAAATAGTGGAGGACTCTTGGAAGAGGGAGGGTATCAAGGTCGGGGAACTATGTTTTAAGGAGAAGCTAAAAAGATTGAAAGAGGACTTCATAAGTTGGCATAAGAGAGAATTTGGGGTGCTTGATGTTTAATTGATGCGCTTGTGGATGAGTCAAAAGCAAGACTTTGAGCTCAAGAAAGGGGTGATGGGGAGGATGTGTCATCCGTGTCTGGGCTGATTCTAATGCGGTAGAGGAGATAGTGGTGCAGAAAGGTGGGGTGAACGGGCGAAGGAGTGAGCTTGTAGGAGTTTTTCACGAAGATGAGGTGGTGCAGTGTTGTAGCACTGGGAAGTATGGCAGCACCTGCAGCTACTAAGGTGGTGTACAGTCGGCACAGACGTCATGGAGGCCTGCAGGGTGGTGGACAACGTCTGTAGGGCTGGGGATCGGGCGTGGGATGCTAGGACAGAGCCGGTACAGCAAGGAAATGGGCGGATTTCGCAGCATGAATCAGTGGGGGAAGGGAGGGAAGTGAGTTTTAGTAAGGCAGCTGAATTGGAGAGGTTGTTGTCCATCAAAGAAGGTGTTCGTTTGCAAATGGCGAAGAAACGATGGGTTAGAGAGGGGGATGCTAACTCTAAGTTTTTCCATGGAACTTTGGAGAGTAGAAGAAGGAGGAATGGTGTTCACGGAATGAGAATAGATGGGATTTGGGTGGAAGAGGTGCAAGCGGTGAAGAGTGGGGTAAGGGAGTTTTTTCGGCATCATTTTGAACAAAGTATTGAAGGGGTTTTTAATTCCGTGGGGTTGGAGGGGAAGTGCTTGGATGAGGCTTTACGCAGCGATTTGGAAAAACCTTTGGATGAAGAGGAGGTGCGCCAGCGGTTTGGAATCGTGGATTGATAAGAGCCTGTGTCCGACGGTTTCAATGGGTTATTCTATCGGACTTGTTGGGCAGTTGTTAAGGAGGACCTTATGAGGGTGTTTGATGAGTTCCATCGGTTTGGTAAACTGTGCAAGGGTACTAATAGTACTTTCATAACACTCATACCGAAAGTGACCAATCCGGTGAATTTAGGTGACTATCGCCCGATCGCTTTGGTGGGAAGCTTATACCGGATTATCTCTAAGGTGCTTAATAGACTTGGAGGGTGTTGGAAAATGTCATTTCAAAATCAATCGCTTTCATAGGAAATAGAAATATTCTCGACGGTGTGCTTATAGCTAATGAGGTGATTGATGAGGCTAAGAAGCGGAAGAAGAAGATGTTCTGCTTAAAATTGATTTTGCAAAGGCCTATGATTCGTGAGCTGGAGATTTCTATTTGATATGCTTAAGACGCTGGGGTTTGGGGAAGTGTGGATTAGGTGGATTGCCGAGTGTGTGTCTAAGGTCTTCCTCGCTTTTGCTAAATGGAAGCCCAACCGAAGAATTTGGAGTCCAGCGAGGCTTGCGTCAAGGGGATCCGTTATCCCCGTTCTTGTATTTGGTGGTGGCGGAAGGCTTGAGTAGGATGTTTAAGAAAGCAAGTGATCTGGGCCGTTTTAACTCGGTTCTTGTTGGGTCTAAATCGGTGCCTATTTCAATTCTTCAATTTATGGATGATTCTCGATCCGGGGAGTTTTCGGAGCATAACTTTGGTGTCTTGAAGGCGATTCTAAGGTGCTTTGAACTTGTTTCGGGTTTGAAAATTAATTTCCAGAAGAGTAGTCTAATGTGTGTGGGTTTGACGGAAGAACTTACGATTGGGGCGACTTTGCTTAACTGTACCGTGGGTTCTTTCCCCTTTACGTACTTAGGTTTGCCGGTTGGAGGTAAAATGCATGATAAGACGATGTGGAAGGAGGTGATTAGAAAGTTCGAGAAGCCGCCTAGTGCATGGGAGAATAGATTTTGTCGTCAGGACGATTGTACTAATAAAATCGGTACTTAATGCTTTGCCTCTCTATTTTTATCTTTCTTCAAGGCACCGTAATCGATTCTCCTTTGTTTGAAAAGCATGCAAAGAAATTTCTTATGGGGAGGAAAGCCTCATGATCGTCGGAAGATCTCTCGGGTGAAATGGGACATTGTTTGCAAGGAAAAGGAGGAAGGGGTCTGCATTAAAAATTTAAAGTCCTTTAATCTTGCTCTCCTTGGTAGACGGGTGTGAGAATCTTACAAGGTGGGGAGGTCCTTGGTGGAAAGTGCTAGACTCTAAATATGGATCATTTTTACATAATGTGGAGTATTTTTTGAGTAATAATTCCGGTAGAAGTTCGTCGGTATGGTGGAAAGACATTATTAAGTGGGTAGGTGCCAAGGATTGGTTCGTGTCAAATGTTTGCAAGAGAATTGGCAATGGTAATGATACTCTTTTTTGGGAGGAGAAGTGGGGTAATTTACCGGAGAGCTTGAAAGTTTTATACCCGAGGTTGTATGCCTTGGAGATGAATAAGCGTTGTTTGTTCTCGCAAAGGGTAGTAGGTGTGGGGTCCAACTTGGTTTATGCATGGGAGTGGAGGCGTAACTTATTTAGTTGGGAAGAAAGTGAGGTTTTAGCTATTGAAGCAATTGTAAATGCCTTAGCCCGAAATGCAAATGTGAATGATATGTGGTTGTGGAAGGAGGGGATCGATGTGATTTACACCACCAAGGCCGGTTATCGAGTTTTGGAGACTTGTGTGGAGGAGGAGTCTTGCAAACTTTGGTTTAAAGTGTTTTGGAATAAATGGGTTCCGTCGAAGGTGAATGCTTTTGTTTGAAGGTGTTACAAGATCGCATTCCGTCGAAGGAAAATTTGAAGAACCGAGGGGTGTTTATAATTGATAGTGATCTTGCTTGTAAACATTGTGAAGAGTTTGTTGATAGCACGGGGCATATTTTTAGAGAATGCGTAGTTGCTAAACGCGTGTGGGATTTGTTGTATAGGTGGCTCAAAAAGGAGGTGGTGAGTGCCTCGAGTGTTGAAAATTCTTTGGAACTTCATATGGGGCTAACAAGAGGCCGGAACACGGAGGTGTGGAATGTGTTTTGGCATGCAACAATTTGGAATATTTGGTTGGCTCGTAATAGTTTTGTCTACAAAAATGAGGTTAGATCACCGGATGTTATAATGGAGCGAGTAAAGTTGAATACTTGGGCTTGGTTTAAGGGAAGTCACCAAATCTTATAACCAAGTAAATTCGTGGCTCTTGGAACCAGTGTTGTGTCTCAATTTATAGGAAGTTTTGGAACTGTTGGGTGGTCCGAGTTTTTTTTTTTTTTTGTGTGTGTGCAGGTTTGAGCTGAGGGACAGAGTGATTAATTGATGCAGACAGATCTTGGGCGCTGGATATGTTGACAGAGAAAGAATTAGAGGCCACATGCATTTTAATGAGGTACAAGTAATGATGAGGTGCAAGTCTTGATGATGTTGGTTTTTGTTACTGCCATGATGTTGTCATCGCATGATGAGCTGATAATGAGGATGTTTTTTAGATCCAAGGCGTGTGGGTGGACATGGTGTGGTCCCGATTTTGTCTTCTTGTGGCCAAGCACATTTATTACCTTTCACTTCCATGTGCAGATTTGTATGGGGTAAGTATACTTGGTTTTGAGAGGTTTTTTACTTCAATGATTTTCCAAGTTTCTCAACTCAAGTAATTAAGCCATGGTGACTTAGTTTTAAATAGCTTGAGGAGCTCAAGGTATTAGACCATTGTTGATTTAATCTTAAATATCTTGGGCGTGCTTTTTGTGTGTTTTGGAGTTTTCATGCTAGTGTTGGTGTTTCATCCGGTTTTGAGAAGGGGTGGCGTGTGCTTTCTATGATCACCGGGTTTCTAACTCAAGTAACTAGACCATTGTGATTTAGTTTTAAATATCTTGAGGGGCTCAAGGGATTGAACCATTGTGATTCAATATTGAATATCTTGAGGTTGTTTTGTTCTTGGTTACTTTCCTAGCCTTTGATCACATATTAAATTACTCGCCACTTGTCTTGAAAGATAGCAAAGGGTGGAGGAATGTGGTTAAGAAGAGGCCCGGAGTGGTTCTGTGGTGTTTACATCACCGTTGTCGTATTGGGCGTGTTTAAATACTATCCAATATCGGCCTGGGGCCGTGAGGGTTGATGAATGCGTATCCCAAACCAATACGTACAAAAGTACGGACTTCGGTAAAACAGACACTACCGGTTGGTTTTTATATGATTTGACGGGATCTCCTTCAAATTTGCTGAGGCTGGTTTCTGAGATGTTGCAACATATTAGGGGCTTCGAATTCCGTGGACTTTTCTCTGGGCGCACTTTTGTTTTTGGAACTTTGGAGAGTGGCTTTCTTTTTTAGTGTGGTTCCTGGAGCTTCATTTGCAATTGTAATCTTGGTGGTGTAGTGGGGATAGTGCATTTTTGGCTTTCTTAGTCATGGTGCTTTGTTCTTTTCGGGTGGAACTGCTTGATCAAGTGGTGTTGAACTCAGATTTTGTCATTTGGAGAGCATTTATGCTCGTTGTTTATGTATAAAAATTTTAGCCGTTTAAAAAAAAAAAAAAAAAAGGGCTGGATTATATTACCCAGCTTGTGTCGGGTCACATGAATTTCATCTTGCTAACTCTGAATAAAGCAAAGTCATCGTAACAAAGATTAGGAAAGATTCCATTTGCAAATCTTAATTTATTTGTCAGATTAATCTCTACAAAGAAGTGATCCCGCCTATATGATTCCCAAACAACATCACCAACTTATAACAATTGAAATTATAAAAAAAAAAAAACATAAAACACTTGGATGGCAAAGATAAAGGATGAAAACGTAACAAAATTATCATCGCTAACACACATAAACCACTAACATTAAATAAAATCTATCATTAAAAAATGAAGATAACTTGCAAACAATCTCTTCTTCCAATAACTTTTCTTCTTCTTAATATTCTTTCTCTTCTCCACTCCAGCAACATATCCCTTGTCACATTTCCTAGCTTATAGTCTCTATGAAGGGCTTGCTATAAGGTCATGAAACTGAACTAAGTAATTCAAGGCTTCAGCGGTCCATTATATGTAAATAGAGATGGTAACAGAAGAGTCATTCTCATCGCTTGAACGGGACATGAGTTTTGCTACTCGAGAGAGTGAAATAGGCTTTGTGGAGACTAATTCTCCTGATATTTTCCTAGGATAGGGTGGTGAAGTAGATGAGTTTCTAATTGGACGCTTCATAATTTTCATTGTTCTTTTTTTCTTTTTTGTAACCAACTTTATTGAGGGTGAATTTATAATATGATGGCTGTTGAATAATGGTGAGGAATTCATGGAGTCGATCTTTTAATCAGGAATTGATGGAGAAGTTACCATATTTGAAAATAATTTACTATAGATAGACTAAAATAGCATGAATATAGGAAATTTGTTAATATCTTATTTCCCTCTTATTACTAAGGCTCTATTCTCTTCGTCTGCACTGAGCTGAACTGAGCTGAATTATAGTATAAAATATAACTAAGGCTCTGTTCTCTTCAGCTGAAAACTCATTCAGTTCAGTTCTGCTTAGTTACACTACAAAAAAAATCGGTTTTGCGACGGACTTATCCGTCGCTAAAACAATGCCGATCCGTCGCTAAATCCATAGCGACGGATAATCCCCCATCCCCAAACAACACGTCACTATTTTTTTTGGCGACGGATAAGTATTCCGTCGCCAAATAACGACGAACTGGCGACGGATTAATCCGTTGACCAGTCCGTCCGAATTGACGACGGATTACTTATCCGTCGCTAATTAGCGACGGAATTTAGCGCCGGATTAAAATCCGTCGCTAAATCCCACCACTAATCCGCCCTTAATTCGCTTGATATTAAACTCAATGGGCTAATTCGCCCTTAGTTCGTGAATTTAGCGACGGATTTGTTTCCGTCGCTAAATTCACTTTTTAAATTTTTTTTTTTTTTTGTTTTTAAAATTTCTGTTTCACATTTCACCTGTTTTTCCACATAATATAATCATAGATAATATACCCGAAACAATTAAATTGCATTAATATACCCGAAACAATATAAATTATCCATAACAAAGTCTAAAGTATGCAAGCACAAGTAGCTAGAAGGTGAAATAGTGTCAAAGTATATATGTAGCATAAACAATATAAGTCTGATGTAACTAAGAATCGGGAGGAGGCAGTGGGTGGTACTGGGAAGAAGTGCTGAACATCTGGGTCAAAGGCCCCCATCCGCTAAGCCATATGAGCCTGGTCCTCAAGCACTTGCTGGTAAGCTGCCTTGATCGCAGCTATTTCCTCGTGGAGAGGAGTCATCATCTCTTGAACCTGGTCCTGTGTGAAGAGATTAGATCGCGATCCTGATCCCTGGGACACTAAGAAGCAACTAGAACTGCCCAAACTTCCCAATCCATATGTTCGACTTTGTCATTCATCGGGTCAATTCTCAAAGAAGATCCGGTCTTGCTCTTCAATCGACACCATGACCACGATCATCCTCTCATCCTTCCTCCCTTCCACCTCATCAGAATTGTAAATTGCATACTTAAATGAGATGCAATTTTAGGAATCACTTTGAAATACACAAATACAAATGTTAACCTTAAGAAAGAACGCATCACAATACGCCGCCCTCACGCACCCAAATGCCATTCTTCAAATTTAGCCTTCTTGAAGTGGTATAGAGCACTATTCGGCTGTCCTCTATTGGCCTAAAAAAATATATGTGCAAACAAGTAGTTAGTTGATTGAAATGAAAGAAAAAAACTGTTATGTATCATTTTCGAAGTCATAAACAACATATTTACTAACCTCCATCACGTGATCTCAGAATAACAACACCCATAGTGATAAACCCGGCAAGGTTCGTACCATCTCGCAAATGCATAAAACAGCTTTGTCTCGTTGTAAGCCCGATCTCGGACAAAGGGATCCTTCCAAGATTCTCCCAAAGTGCCCACTGCCATCCCCCACCCAAGTTGGTTCAAGGTCTCCTTCATTTTGTAAACCATTTTCCTATTGATGTCTGACCCTAAAGTTTCGAAAACAGAGTACAACTGGGACACCAGGGCATTGGGAATGTAGTAGTCCTTCTACAACAATTCCATTCAAAGTAAAAATTACACAATTTTAAAGAAAGATAACAATTTAAATATAACACCAAGTTTAGTGGCTAACATACCACTCAAATTGTGTGCAACAAGTTCATGAATAAATACCAACATATCACCCAAGTTTAGTGGCTAACATACCACTCAAATGACACAACAAGTTCATGAATGGTGACTAACACATCAAACCCAGCTTAGTGGTAACATACCACTCAAATTGTCCTAAAATTGACTAACACAACGGTGACTAACATATCACCCAAGTTCAGTGGCTAACATACCACTCACAGATATAGTGGTACATACCACACACATTAACACAACGATTAAAAGAACAAATAAAGCATTCATTGTAACATTTAAGCTTACCCGCAACTCGTCAAGTAAAAGTGCTTCATCCGTCCGAGATGTTTGTCCACTTCGCCTCGTCTCCTAAGATGTCCTCCTCCCCAAAGATTTTGCCTAGTTTATCCGAAGCATCCGGCACAAACCGTTGTCGGTCCAGATAACGCAAAGTAAAAGACTAGGGGGAGGTGAATAGTCTTTAAAATTTTTGTCGATAACATAGCTTTTCGATATCCGTGAAGATATCCGATACTTAATTTCGAGAGCGAAGACTTTTCTATGATAAGTGCACGTGTCAAAGAAGATAGGTGTAAATACTTTGCAAGGTAAATAAAGCAAGTAATAAAATGAAAGTAAATAACACAAGTCTTTTTATAGTGGTATCTTAAGGTATGGCGAATCCTTCAACTAATCCACTTCGGCCTTTCTTAGACCTAGAATCCACTAAGACAGATAATTGATGTAACCTTACAAATATCTTCTCTCGGTTCCTAATTACACTGGGTTCCCAACCAAGTGTCCCCCCTGAGTTATTCCCCGACTTTCACAGCCAAGTACTTCCTGTACTCAAAAACCTCTTTCCTGGAGTTGTTCCTTAGTTTCCCAAACTAAGTACTTCCTGTACTCCACGCCATTTAATGGTGTTGGTTAAGGTAGTTTGTCAGGTGAGTTTCTTTAATAACTTGTTCAGTTATGCAGATAGCTCTGAGAATCAAGTATACTTAATACACTTTGCAATGTATGGTATCTTGTTCTTTACTGACCCAAGTCTCTGATAAATGTTCAAGAGAATGAATCTTAGATATCAAATCTTAATTCAAATCTTTCACAAATAGTAATGCTTGTTAAGGATCAGGACACTTAGAACATTTGTGCTACTTAGAATCAAGAGCTTTGGTCGCAACAGAAAGCTTGAAGGTAAGTAGTGTGCTCGAGAGAGCTTGTGAGAGTATTCAATGCAAGTTCAAGGTGTGTTCAAAGGTTCTAAGGTGTGTTCTCAAGCGCCTAAGTGTTGATATTTATAGATGAATTTGAGTGCCGCTTGAATAGTATCCATAGTTTAAATCAAATTCAAACTATTGATATTCGAGTATAGTCGTAGTACGCTTGTCTTCTTCTTAAACTACCGCTTTTGTTCGCATTTTTCGTCCGCCAGATTCAATGCATTGTATTATACTTTGTCCTGTAGTGCCAACAGAAACTATGCATTGTATCAGAGATCTTATACTATCAGAGTTCTCTGAAGCTTTGCACATCCTTTTCTAGAGATTATTACAACTCCAGATACCACTTGTTGAAACAACTTGTTATAATATATTTCTTTCGTAAACATAGTTTATGTCCAAGGTATCTCGAGTGTAGATATGTAAGGGCACTTTCCTTGTTACGTAAACATTTTATTTCTTAGATATCTTTGCAACACTGCTTATTTAAAACGCTCGTGTCTTCAAGATATCCGTCATAGTATCTGAAAACCCTCGTCTTCAAAATCTTGTGCGCCTTCAAATCTTCAAACTGCTGAACTTTTCCTCGCCGGATGCCTTCTTCGGTCTTCTTTAGAGGAATAAAAATTACATTCAGAGACCTAACATCCTATACAAGATTTGCTACACTAACATACTTAGTGAGTTTCCTCTTTTACAGTGTTCAAGTGAACCAAGAGTACTAACCACCTTTCTGAGCTAAGATAAGTCATTAGGTTGCTGATCAAATTCTAAACAGATATTCCTAACAAATTTCCCCCATTTTGATCACCAACGATGACTATCTCGACCTATTACAACCGATGAGGAAACAATCCACCACTTAATCATTTCTTATGATCTTTCAATTCATATGATTAAGTGTAGAAAGTAAACATCAACCAAATCACAAGGTGTGATCTTTATTGACAAGTTATCTTTTATAGATTGATATCTGAGAGTAGGTTCATCATATATATTACAATGAAAGTTCAGATAACTTTTACAAGATAAAACAACAATAAGGTATAGTCAGCAAGATACAAAAATAAAAAATAAAAAATTACATAGTAAATTAGGACAACATGAGTAACCAAGCTCCAAGAGAACATCCTAACAAACTAGTCTTCAAGTCTTCAAAATCTTCAAGTCTTCCAAATGCCCATTGATCAATCAAATTTCCTATCACCAAACCTTCTTATATCATTAGAGTAGTCATAGAGAAGAGTTCTGACAATTATTTCTGTGTCTCTGGCAAATCCACAGACTTCTTTGTAGGTTTTGGTAGGATTTTTCTTGACAAAATGCTTGACCCACAGATACTTTCCCCATATCCAGGCATGCACAATCTTGATATCTGATAGCTTGAAATAATCATATATGATCTTCAGATATTTGATGTCACCCTTGTATTGTTCTTCATCCATGTAGAAGGACTCATAGGGTTCCACAAAGAGTCTTGGCCTTGTGCCTGTTCCAATCAGATTAGGAATTTTGTGCACATCATCTGGCTTTCCATAAGGACATTCATCAGAGAGGTCCTTCTTCATGGCTTTTATCCTGTTGATAACTTCAAAATCCAACTAGTTTTTGATGTGGCTGGTGTTAATCAAGAATGGTTTGTCTTTTCTCCATGCCATGAGTTGTTTATGGATTTATTCTGGAAACCTTGAATTTAGCAGTAAATGCTTGAGTTCCAGAATCCAGTAGCCATTTTTCTGATTTATGCACCTGTAGAGGAGTTGTTGTCACTTCACATACTCAATTTTGGCTTCTTCCGCCCGAGTGGAAGTCGACTTTTTCTCTTTCAGCTCTTATCCTGCTCCTCCTTTGTCTAGAATTTTCCTTCGGGGATTGCTTCAAGAACCACCGGATAGACTTGGTATTTTCATGGTGTTTTAGCCGCTAAAGGCTTTGCGCTATGGGCCCGCTTAGGCTATCATCCCTTTTTCTTTTCTCGTGAAGAGGAGCTTCATCTTCATCGCCTCTTCATCATCATCAAGATCAATTCTGTGAGAATTTTGCAGCCTTCTTCTTTGCCCGGGATTTGATTCGCCTTCTTCTTCTTCTTCAAGACTCATCAATCCTCTTACTTGTCTTCTCCTTGGAGCCTCGTACTCCTTGGAGGTTTCGTGTTCGCCCTTGTTGTCATTCCCTTGTCGAAGTTGCCGAGTGGTGGCCACTATCTCAGAGAGCACCGACCGAGGAGGGCTCATTTATTTTGAGAGGTGGTTGTTCAGATTTTCTTTTGTTTCCTCTTCCTCTACCTTTCTGAGCATCTTGAAATCCTTCCCCCTTAGTCATTGTTGACTGACTAAGAATCACAAAGGATTCCGAAGGAGTCAAAGTTGCCTCGCAAATAGTTGTAAGCAAAGAACCAAATTTTTCCATATTAGCCTGGAGCTCCTGATTTTGTTTGATAAGACCTGTTTCCTTATCAGTGAGCTCTGCTAGTGGTCCTTGAATAGCTTCTGCTTTTCCAGCAGCATAGCTAGCCTCTTCAAAGTCTTTTGCAGCCAAGTTTTGGTCATCATACCTAACCATGCCTAGATCTTTTTGAGCAACGACCAGACTGGTTGTTCTCTGAGTGATGAGCTCAGTGAATGTCTTCATTTCTGCAGGGACTGATGCAATGGCGGCTTTATCTTGAGAAGACAACTCCTTTTTCAATTTAGCCAATACTTGATATCTGTTCAAGTATTCATCGAGTTGACATTCGCAACTTGTCAATATTTCAGGAGCAATCAGCTTCCTTTTCAAATGAGAAACCGCTAAATGTTCATTGCGGTGTTCTGCCAATGTCTTATCTTCTTCATCATCTGAGTCATCAGCCCAGTGATCTTCATCCTCTTGCACTTCTTCAAGATTTTCTAGTCCAGCAACCATCTCAGAGATGGGCTTCTTGCCTTTCAGAGAGGAGGATGGTATATCTTTTGATGGTGATGCACTTTAGCATCATGCTTTTCTTCAGATACTTCTTCAAGATTCAGCTCCTTAGAAATGTCATTTACAAAGATCCTCGAGCTTTTGACCTCGAGTAAGCTACCATTTCGCTCAAGTATTAATCTTGAAGTTTGTCTAGCTTGACTCTGGATTCAACTATCTTTTCTTCCAGTTGAAGATGTAACTGTTGTTCTTCCTCCAACAGTTGTTTGAGTTGAGCAACTCTGGCTTGTGCATCCAATATTTTATGAGTGTTGTTCTCAGAGTGCTCAACTACTTGTTCAGTAGTGTCCTTTTGTTGGGGAGATAGACGGGTAGATTTTGAGGAGATGGAGGAGGAATTGTTGTGATGTCCTCTCGCAGTGCTTTTCAAGAATTGAGGCATTGTTTCCTTGTGGAATCCCTCCTGTCCCTGGTGCAGGGGCATCATCATCATCATTCTTATCATCCTCATCCTTGTGATGGTCAGAAGGAGAATCTTCATAGTCATTCTCATCAGTCTCCTTCCCTTCTTCATCTTCAGAGACCAGATTGATCACTTCTGGAATAGTGATCATTTGCCCATTTACCTCCTCTTGTTCAGAGGGTATGCATTGTAAGGTCTGGGGAAAAGTAGGCTTGAATGCCATCCAGATTCGGTCGACCATCCGCCTTCTCAAAAGCTTCAGAGCTTGTGTGCCTTCTTTGATAAAGTTCTATGCATCGAGTAGCAAAGAGTACTCTGTTGGAAACATAGCATGGACATAATTCTCCAAGTCAAAAGCTCGACTCTTCTCAATTGGTGATCACCACCTTGTTAATTCAAATGATCCGAGCTTCGAGCTTTTGCCACTTTCTCAAACACTTGAGATGTTTCTCGAGTGTGTGGTTCTCAAGAATGTAAGGTGTCTTCTGACAATGTAGAAACCTTTGGCACACTTGTTTGAGTTTAAAAGAAAGAGTTTTGAGTTAGATTCAAAACTTGTGTAGATATCCGAGTATTTGTGTAGTTAGGTTTCGAGTTACCCAATGAATGCATCAGCTCGTAGACTTGTACCATCGAGGTAGAGGGTTCTCGATATCTTGTTGTGAGGTGGGGACTTGGAAGTCCGGGTCCTCATCAACCTTTCTTTCTCGCTTGATCCTCAAATTAGAAACATAACACTTAGGAAATTTTGTCAAGAAAATTTTTATCGACAAATCGATATCCGAGACGCCAATTACCTCCGCTGGAGGCTCAGATATTGTCTCTCGTAGACTTGTGCGCCTCGAATCTTTTCTTGGATGAAGGCATTGATGCCTCATCAATTTCCATATGTTGTGAGGATCGAGTGAGCAACTCCTCAACAACTTTACTACTTTTGAACCCGTTAAATAGAATGTGTTAGTTTGAGAAAATTGATCGTAGATTTGTTCTTTGAAGAATATAGATATCTGAATGAAATACATTCTCATGTATGTTCAGATATTCGCTCTTCAGAGACCTTGGAAGTCTCTGGATTCCTCTCTGAAGAGATAGACTTTTCAGTCTCTTCATTTTTCTTCTCAGTTGGAGCCTATTAGAAATAAGCACTTATTAGCCAAGTGTATAAAGCACATATCTGAGTTATATCTTAAGGAACTATTTTCTACCTGTGAGACAGGCTCCTGTTCCTTAAGTGGTGAGGCTATGGAAGCCTCCTTCTTAGATTCTAAGGTAAGCTTTGCAGCTTCCTCTTGTTGTTGTGTTTCTAAATCACCAGAATAAAGAAATTTCATTAAATAACAAGATTTATCAGACACAAAAATATCACAAGTAAAGAGTTAAACCATTCAGTTACCTGAGTAATGTCAGGCTGATTGGTCTCTAGAACTTGTGACCCTTCCATGCATTGGTCTTGTTGTTCCATTTCAGCTTCTTTGTTTGAAGTTTCAGGCACTTCAGACCTTTCCTGAGTATGCAACTCAGTTGCCTTTCCTGGTTGATCATTCTGAGTAGATGTCTCAGCTTGATCCCTCTCATTAAGTTGGGGAACCTGCTCTTTTGCAGGATTTTCTTCAGCAAGGAAAGATGTTGGTATCTGTAACTCAAGTACCATTTCAGCAGTATCCACATCTGGCTGTTGTGGTTGTTGTAGTGGTTCAGATCTGGACGAAGAAGGTGATGCTATTTGGGGCCTATCCAGATCTGCTTGAGACAGACTTTTAAGTGTTGAGGCAATGTCAGTATCCTCTAACACTAAGCTATCACTCATCAGAGCATCTTCAATATGCTTCAATCTTTCCTTCTCTGATGGAGTAATTTGTCCAGTGACCTTGGACAAAGTTGCTTCTTCAGCAACCTTAGAAACAGGTGCTTGTTCAGCAACCTGTGGTGTAGGTTCTTGTTCAGATACCTTTACACCCTTGGAACTTGTTGCTTTTTCAGCAACCTTACCCCTTTTGGATTTTCCTAGGACTTGAGAGATAACTAAATCATCATCTTCATCGTCAGAGCTCTCATCAGCATTAGGAACTGATTGGTCCATAATCCCTGCGGTTTCTGCAGATAGGGCTTGGTACCTACCACTACTTTCTTTAGCAGCATTGATAAGTTCATCAGCAAGGCTTTCAGCAGTAGTCTTGACGTTTCTGAAAGCACTTTCTCTTGCTGAGTCTACTTGTTCAGTAGTCGATACCTCTTTTGTAGCATTGATGAGTTCATCAGCAGTGGCGACATGTATATGGGAATCGACAATCTCAATGGGTGTGCCTTCTGATTTGCCAGCAGACTTCTTTCGTGAAGTTCTGGGCTTCTTGGTCGCAACTTTTCCCTCAGATACCTCTTCAGTCTTTCGCTTCTTGGAACCTTTCTGAGATCCAGTAACCTTTTTCAGCAAGTTCGTATACTCATATTTGTAGAGTAGGTTACTGTTGGCTATGTCAGCATTCTCTCCAAGCTCAATGCCGAGCTTCTCCAGCAAGTAGCATATCTTTAGTCCATAGAATCTGTGAAGAATGCATGCCAACACATCCCAGTGAACTAACAGATGTCTGGTTCTGATGTCAGCAAGCTTGAAATCAGTGGGTGTATCTTGTTTATCAGTGTCACAAACATCATCAGCAAATTGCTTTTACACCTTCAAGGAGATCTTCATCCTTGGTGTCTATTTCAAAATCCTTTCCAAGATTTTGAAGATCAAACAACTTACAGAAAGTTGTTAAGTCCAAAAGGATTTCCTTTCCTTGGAGCTTAGTTTTTATGGACACTATTGCAGTGCCTTCAGAAACACAGGATATAATCCTTGAGTTATTGTAGAATTCTAACACATCCAATGAAGAAACTCCGCTGGGAAGAGCAGATAGAAAACCCTTAATTTGTGCCTTTTCAAGCATGTCAAGAATCAGTTTCCTATCGGGTTGATTTTCAACAGCAGCCGTGACATGGAACCACCCAAATCATCATGTGATTTGAAGTCAAATGATCGGGATTAAAGTCTCCTACCAATCGATTGTTCACTATAAAAAACTCTGGTGCTTGCTTTTCAACAGTACCAGTGGTAAAAGATTGGGATTTCTGGGTAGACTAACGTTTAGGAGCCATCTCTTTATATAGTGCGAGTGTTTGAAAGTATGAAAGAGATTTGGGTGAGAGATTAGTGATTCTTTGCAGCAAAACTAACAGAGATTTGCAGAGGTTGAAGAATGGTTTTTGCTATTCTTGTGCAAGGCAAAATGTTGGATTAGGCGAAAGTGATTTCTTTTGCCAAAATCCTATATATATAGCAACGTAATTCTAACAATCATATACATACAAATTGGTTTTGTATATGCACGTCTCAGAATTAAGAAGGCGTGGGTAAAAGTTTGTTCGGCATTAAATGCATAGTGGGCCACGTCTAAATTTCTACAGTCCACTATTTACAGAGAATTAATCTCCGCCGTTAAGATCAATTGCCCATTTCATCAAGGGTCACCATTGCTTCTTCAACAATGATCACAATCAACAATTGTAATTGTGCCCATTTAATGAATTTTGGCTATTAGCTATCTGAATCACATTTCTGTGTGAATGAGAACACTGTTTGTATCTGAGTCTATCTTATACTTGTTGTAAAGATAGAAATAATACAAATTTCAAGATAGTAGTTGACTGTAGACAGTTGTACTATTCTCTTTTGTGTTCCCCCTCACTGAGTGATCTAGATATCTGAGTACCCGTCTCAGAAATCTTCAAATAGCCATTTTACCCTTTAGCCATTGGTTTCTGGATACCCGTTCCATATTCCTCCTCTAGATACCCGTTCCAGATTCCTCCTCTGGATACCCGTTCCAGATTCCTCTTTTCTCTCCTTTGATATCTTCTTCAGATATCTGAACTTTTTCAGTTCTTTGGTAGCTCCATTAGTCCAAGACTATGTCTTAAGGCTAAGAATCTACTTTCTTGTAGTGGCTTAGTGAAGATATCTGCAAATTGGTCTTCAATGCCAATCTTAAGTATCTCTATATTGCCTTTTTCAACATGGTCTCTGATGAAGTGGTGTCTAACATCAATGTGCTTTGTTCTTGCATGAAACTTAAGATTCTGAGTTATGGCAATAGCACTTGTGTTGTCACATAAAATGGGAGTTTTCTCTTCATTGAGTCCATAGTCTCTGAGTTGTTGTTGTATCCACAATATCTGTGAAGCACAACACCCAGCAGCAATATATTTGTTGATCCAGATAACGGCAAGGTAAAAGACTGGGGGGGGGGGGGTGAATAGTCTTTTAAAACTTTTGTCGATAAACACAGTTTCTCAGAAACCTAGGGGTTTCTGATACTTAAATTCAGACCGCGGAAGACTTTAAGATAGGTAAGTGCAGAAACAATAAGTAAGTGTGTGTGTGCTTTGCTGAAATGTAAATACAGAAAGGTAAATAACACAGCAAGTATTGTGGTATATGGAGGTGGCGTAATCCTCCAACTAATCCACTTCGGTCTTTCTGAGACCTAGAATTCACTAGAACAGATAATTGAGTTCACCTTACAATAATCCTATTCTAAGATTCCTAAACAAATGGTTCCCAACCAAATGTTCCCCCTGAGTTATTCCCCAGCTCCTAGAGCTAAGTACTTCCTCTACTCAGATAACCTTGGAGTTATTCCCTGATTTTCCAAATCAAGTACTTCCTCTACTCCACGCCTTGATGGTGTTGGTTATAAGGTTTGTCAGAGAGGCTTCTCGTATAACTTTTCAGTTATGTTTTCAGAGAGCCTAATAGAACAAGACTACTTAATACAGTTGTTCAGTGGATGACAGTCTGCTCTTTACTGACCCAAGTAATTGGTGTCCGTTCTGGAGAATGAGCTTCAGAAAGGGTATCTGATAGTTCAACTCTTTCACGAATAACAATCTCTTGTTAAGGTTCAGGACAACTTAGAACTACTAGTGATTCTTCAAGCAACGGAAAGCTTTCAGAAAGGGTAGTAGAGTGCTTGAGAGAATACTTTGCTTGATGGTAAGTTTGCAAGATAGAGCGTTCTAAGGTGTGTTCTTCAAGCATCTAAGTGTGTGATATATATAGATAAATTTGAGAGGCGTTAGAATTGTATCCGTTGTGCTCTCTATCAAATTATATCCGTTTATATCTTGAACTATGTACTCAGAAGTCACTATCTCTTGTTTTAGAGAGGACTTGCTTTTTGCAAAGATTTACGATGCATTTAATGCATAGTCGTTTCATTGTCCTTTAGTCTCAACGGATACATGAGCCTTTCGATGGCTTGCATGCTCCATACTCATGATGTCATATGTCCGTAATCATATTTCCAAAGTAAGTTAATGTACTTAAGAAAGGATTAAGGACATAGTCTTTCCGAGTTAGACTAAACCTTTGGTCTTCATAAACCTTGTGCAATCTTCGCCTTCTAATCTTGAAAAGCTCCATTGCTAGGATTGATCTTCATGGTCTTCTTGAAATACAAAATTACACTCAGAGACCTATAATCCTAATACAAGATTTACTAGACTAATCATACTCAGTGATTTCCTCTTTTACAATGTTCAAGTGAACCAAGAGCACTTAATCACCTTTCTGGCTAAGATAAGAACATGTGATGAGTGATCAAAATACTAACAGATATTCCTAACAAATTTCCCCCTTTTTGATCAGTCATCCATGACTATCTTTCAAGTCCTATTACAAAGTTGTGATCCTGGAAGAGAAAACAATCCACCACTTAATCATTTCAAATGATATTCAATTTTAGTTGAATTAAGTGTAGAAAGTAAACATCAACCAAATCACAAGAAGTGATCTTTGCTGATAAGTTGTCATCTATTAAAATGTATCTGAGAGTATGATCTTCAGATAGTACGCTTATGAGTAAGATGCAACTTTTACAGATAGAGAATTTCGTAAACAATCAAAGAAGATTACAAAAGTAATAAAACAAACTAAGTAAATTAGAACATAGGAGAGTCCAAGCTCCAAGAGAGTATTCTAATGTTACTAGTCTTCAAGTCTTCAGAAACACAACTTGGGTTCAGATACCTCAAGTTCTTCGGCAACCTTTCTGGATCAGTTGACATGATCATCCACTTTTCTGCATTCTTGGACATAGTCATAAAGAGTCCTTCTGACAGAGAGCTCTGTCTTTCTGGATAAGTCACATATTTCATGGTAACTCTTACCAAGCTTGTGATTCTTCCGCAGTAAAATGTTTGACCTAAGTACTTTCCCTGCACCTGCATGGTCTACTTGCAGCTGAGATAGGTTGAAATACTTGTATATTTCTTCCAGATAGTGTATATCATCTAGGTGTTCATCCAATGTCATATAGAATGACTCATAGGTTGAAACACCTAGTTTGCTCTTCCCGTCAAAGCAACCATCCAGCTTTTCTTACCTTGTGTACATCATCGTGTTTGGTAAGGATGCAAAAAGAAAGATCCATCTTTCTTTCTTCATTCCTCTTTTCTACTTCAAAGTTTAACTGTGCATGAAGGTGCTCGTGTTTTAGCAATTCGCTTGCCTTCTCTCCATTTCAAGATCCGGTTGAGGATGGAGTTGAAACTTATCATTGACAAGTAGATGTTGTAGTTCCGTAATCCAATACCTCTCTTGTTCGTAATGCACCTATATGAAGATTCTTCATTCGGTCTTCATATACTCAATGTGGGCATCACTTGGCCTTTCTTGATGTGTTTCATTGTTTATTCCGCCAAACCGAAATCCTTCTTGCTTTTCCGTTTGGTGGCCTCGTCAGAGATCCTCTAACCCTTTCTTCCCCGCCAATGTCCGGTGGATGTTCCTTGTATTGACTTGGTATTTCCAGAAGGAGTTCTGGCTGCTAAGGGCTTTGCTGCCAGAGGAGGTTGTGAAGTAGTTGCTTGTCTCCTTTTCTTGTGAAGTGGATGTTCATCAGAATCATCCTCATCATCATTGTAGTCCAAAATTGGAGACTTGCAGCTTTCTTGGCCTCTTACTTCTCCTTCTTCCTTTTCTTCTTCTTCTTCTTCAGAAGTCTTCTTCTCTTCTGAGATTCTAAGGGACTTGGTTCCCCTAGTGACCATACTTCCTAGCCTTCTGGCAGGTTGATCTGGAAAAACTTCTTCAGAAAGGGTGTCTCCAGTGGTGTCCTTAATGACAAGTTGACTTGAGGAGGGATGATTTGATTGTTTTCTTTTTCTTCCTCTGCCTTGCTGAGGCATCTCTTCTTCCCTCTTAGTCATGAATGACTGACTCATGATAGCATAAGCTTCAGAGAGAGTTTCAAAGTTTTTCTGGAGATTGTTGTGCACCCTGACTAATTCTTGAAGTTCTTTCTTCAAATTTCGTTCCGCCTAACCAGCTTCCTTTCTCGCTGAGCTCTTCAAGCGGCCTTAGGATGGCGTTGGCTTGCAGGACAGCATGGCTGGCTTCATTCATCCCTGACCAACCCTAGGTCTTTCTGAGAGAGAGCGATGCTGCTTGCTCTGTTGAGTAAAGCAGCAGCCAAAGGCTTCATCTCTTCTGGGACGGTTTTTAGCACTTCTGTGTCTTGGGCAACTAGTGTCTTTCTGAGTTCTAAAAAGACACTGTTCCTTGCACGGTGCTCTTCACTTCTTGAACTACTTGGTGCAGAGAATATATGAGGAGCAAGTAGGGCTCTTTTTTGCTGAGTAACAAGTCTCTCATCTTCTGCTTCATTGATCAAGTTGTGGGTTTCAAGATCACCGCTATAATCTTTTTTCGATTGTTTGCAGATCGACAATCTTCTTCGCTTTCCATCAAGTGTGTCCGCCTTCCGAGAAGATGTAGAAGGTCTTTCCGATGCAACAAGAACATCATGCTCTTCATCATCATTGTCATCCATTGCATCTATTTCAGAAATTGACAACAATGGCATTCTTCAAATTTCTTTGCTCATCTAGGAGTGCCAATTCTTTGGCATTAGCTTCTTCGAGCTTTTTGATTTTGGCTTCCTTTTCATCAACAAGAGCTTGAGTCTCAATGTTGTTCCTCATTTCTTCTTCCAATACCTTCTCGAAGTTGTTCAATCCTAAACTCAAAGATCAAATTTCTTCTATGGCATCATTGAGTTCATTGTCGGGTATCTTGATGAGACTTGGGATGTGATGATGATGGAGCTCGAGAAATTGAGGAGTAGCCTTTTCTCCACTCTATTTGCTAGCTTCAAATCCCGCTTTGTCCAGTTGGGGATCATCATTCGATCATCATCATCATCACTCTTGTTCTTTGTTTCTTGGTTCGATGCGAGGAGATTCTTGTTAATTATTTTCGTCCATCTCCTCGTCATCTTCTGAAACCAGGTTGATCACATTTGGGAATGTAATCATCCTCCCATTAACTTCTTCTTGTTCAGCAGGATAATTAGTGAGTTTGCTGGGCAAGGTGATGGATAACCATCTACTGGTTTGAGCATCCGCAGACTTGAAATCGCTATAAGTCTTTGTGCTACTTCATGAATGAAGTCTTCATGCATTAGAGTGGCAAATGAGTAGGACTGAGGGAACAATGCATGTATATAATCCTCCAGATTTAGGCAATTGTTTTTTTATGGGACATCGACATTTCGCTACTTGTAAAGGTCACCTTTCGAAGTTTCATCATTGTTCAAGCACTTGAGATGTTTCTTTAAGGTGTGCTTCTGGAAGGCCTTGAGTAAATCAACTGGCACTAGACTTTGAGCCTGAAAGAAAGTGTTCAAGTTAATTTTGTTCAAACTACTTGTGTTAGTATCTGTGTGCAGAAGTGAGCTTTCTGAGCATACCTGTGTAGAAACACTAGCTCATCTCGCTGATTTTTACTTGCTTGGGCACAGAGGCCTCAGATACTTTGATGTGAGGAGAAGTTTTATCCTCATCAACCTTTCTTTCTGCTTGAACCTGAGAATTACAATCAAATATGTTTAAAAACTGTTAATAGAAAAGATAGATGGAAAAGTGATTTCTGAGACTTCACTTACTTCCAAGTGAGGAAGCTCAGTAGCAAGTTCCTCAGAAACCTTGGGGGTTCGCACCTTTCGGCAGACATCGCTTGTTCAAGAAGCTTTTAGTTTCTTTTGGAGGAGATGACACAACTGTTTCTCCATCCAATTGTTCTTCTGACTGAGCCTGTAAGAACAAACATAAGAGATTTTAGTAGTGGGTTCTCCAGAGCATTCGTTGAAGAAGATTATTACTGATTACTTACCTTCTCAGCAGAAGGCTCAGTAAATACTTCCTCAGAAAGCTTTTCAGCTTCTGGAATCTCTAGGTTTTGGGGTGTTGGTTCCACCACCACTACTTCCTCAGTTGGAGCCTAAGAAGAGACATTAAGAATATTAGAACATAAGAGCAATTTTAGTTAGTTATTCCTTGTCCAGAGATAACTTTTACTACCTGGATGTGCTCTTCTTGATGTTCCGAGGTTGAGGAACCTCTTCGATTCAAGGGGTGGACAAGTTTTCTTCCCCAAAGTGTGTCTCAAGTTGGCTCGTAATAAATACAATTTTATGAGTAACAAGTTAACATACAATTATGTCGACATGTTAGATACAACTATCTTTGTTACCCGAATAGAGTCAGTCGATCATTGATCTCTTGAACTTGTGGTAAATCCACGCCTCTCAGTGCTCATTATTGATCTCCTCTCGCAGATCATTCTCGAGTTTCCATCTCAGTTTGATCCCTTTATGAGAGTTGAGCTCTCTCAGAAGGTTGAGGAACCTGTTCAAGAACAGGGTTTTCTTCAGCAATATTAAATGCTGGAATTGTGAATGTGGAAGCAATGGAAACATCTTCCATCATTCTATCTTCCTCACCCAGGCCTTCTTCTTCCTGCTGGGCAGAGGGGCTCTTGTCTTTCTGAAGAGCTGAGCTTGAAGCTCCTCCATGGGTCTCATACTTGAACTGCTTGAGTACTTTTGCAAGTACTTCATCATCCTCGTAATCACTATTCTGTGTGCAGGTGCACCATCTATGATATTTCTATCATCTCCGGAGAGTTCGGAGCATTCGTTCGTTCAGACTCTTGGGGATTCTGGATTTGCCTTTTCGAAGGCCCAACATCTTCTCGAGACCTTGTCTGTAAGGTTGTGCCTCTTGTATGATTAGGGGCTTGGAGGCTCTTTTGCTATGAGTCCTCTTTCTCTGGCAATCGGAGGTTTAGCTTTGGCTTACTCGAGACCTCCTCACCTTGTCGTGCAGCTTTCTTCTTCTTCCGCTTTCTCGAAAAGTGCTCAAGAAGAAGTTTCTCCTTTTCTTCAAAAGCGTGTCGAAAAGGGAGTTGGTGATCGATTTCTGCCTCTCTCGAGAGTGATTCCCATTGTTTCGAATGTAGATCCCGAGACCAGTGCATATCGCCTTTAGCTCGAAGGCCATTGATGATTTTGGGCTCAAATTCTCAATATGTCCAAGGAATTTGTTGATGGCGCATTTCCCCAATTGAAGTGGGTTTCGCCTTCATGCTTCTTGTTCAAGATGCATCATCATCCATCTCTCCATGCTTATATGGTCTACTCCACCTTTGTTGCCATCAAAGCAACGACTGCATTAAGAGCTAAAGTACTCCAAGAGCTTCGGAGATGACTAGTTCGATGGCCTTCGTAACAAAGTCTCCGGGCAACCTTTTGCATTTTCTAACCGGATTGCTTCAAATAGCTCTTTGACGCCTTGAATCATGGAAGGCCCTTGATGTTGATGTCTTCAAATGTTCCTCGATTTTCAATCGGAATATCTTGCGTAAAGTCTGCGCCTAGAACAATTTCTTGTCCTTGACTTCACCGCATGTATTGTTCTTCTTCATCATTCACAACTTTTGTGAAGATTTTGAGTTGTTATAGAACTCCAAAGACATCCAAAGGTGGATAGTCCACCGGTGCAAAGAGATAGAAGTCAGAGATATGGGAATTCTTCAAAGATTCCCAATATCGCTTTTATTTCGGTTTTGAAGATATAATCCGGTACATATCTCTTTACTAGAAAGGCTCCCAATTCATTTTGTGTTTAGGGTTCCATCCGATGGGGTAAACTTTCCCATATGCTTATTCAACACCTTATGCCTTTCCTCCTTGCTTTCAAATAGAGGATGCTACACCTTGTGGTTCTTGGTGGTCATCTTCTTGGGTGCCATCTCTTATATAGAGTTTAGAGTGAGTGTTTTACAGATGAATATTGCACAATTAATCGAGATTAGTCTATCTTTTCAGAAGACTAAGCACAAGAAGTTGAGTTTTGCAGAAGGGTTTTGCAGAAATCTTGAGAGATTTTGCTATTTTGATGCAAGTTTGAAAATTTCGGAATTGGTAAAAGTGTTTGTCTTTTGAATACGTGTCTTTGCATCTGCATAGGCGTGGTACGTCCTTTGTACTTCATTAAATGCGTAGTGGGCCATGTCTGCATTTCTCAACAGACATTACTTGCTTTGTTTTGATCTCACCCGTAGAGATCAAACGTTTATTCATCAAGGGATTATATTGAATATCTTGTAATGATATCAATCAACAAATGGTAATGTGCCGACTTGATGGATTTTTAATATGCTACATTCATTGTGTCACTTAGTAAAGAGTAGGAACACTTAATCGTTTGAGCTTATCATTCTGAGTGTCAAGTCCTTATCTATATATTGTTTATCATGAAAATGGTAAAAATACAAGACATTGCACATGTTTGACTTTCAGAACTTATACTTTTTGGGCTTTGTGTGTCCATTTCTCTTTATGACTAAATAGCTTTCTGAATTCAAGTGTCAGAAGCTTCAGTTGTTTGAATGTATTTGACCCACTCTTAGTAAGTAAGTTCTAGTCTTATTTACTTATTAAGTGTGTACCAACCTTTGCCTTTCTGGACACTCGTTCCAAAAATGTTTTGTCTTTCTGAGTATTGCTACTCAGAAACCTTTGCATCACTTCTTATCAACTTGGCTTTCTGAGAACCTGTTCTCAGAGGCCTACTCACTTATTCAGTCTTTAGAGATTCAGGACAATTTTTCAGTCCTTAGGCAATTCCATTAATCCAAGATTATGTCTTAAGGTCAAGAACCGGCTTTCTTATAAGGGCTTAGTTAAGATATCTGCAAGTTGGTCTTCTGTGCCAATCTTGAGTATCTCTATATTGCCTTTCTCAACATGGTCTCTGATGAAGTGGTGTCTAACATCAATGTGCTTTGTTCTGGCATGGAACTTGGGGTTCTGTGTGATTGCAATAGCACTTGTGTTATCACAGAAAATGGGAGTTTTCTCTTCATTGAGTCCATAGTCTCTGAGTTGTTGTTGAATCCACAGAATTTGTGTTGCACAACAACCAGCAGCAATATATTCAGCCTCTGTGGTACAAGTTGCAATTGAGTTTTGTTTCTTGCTAAACCATGAGATAAGTTTAGCTCCCAGAAACTGACAAGTTCCTGAGGTACTGTTCCTATCAAGCATTGATCCAGCATAATCAGCATCTGAGTAACCAGCCAAACTCAATCCACTTTCTTTAGGATACCACAAACCTACATCTACTGTACCTTTCACATACCTTAATATTTTCATAGCAATGTTGTAGTGTGATTGCATTGGATTTGTTTGAAATCTAGCACACACTCCAACTACATATTGAATATCAGGTCTGCTTGCAGTATAGGTCATCTTGGTTCCTATGCTCATAGGTATCTTAGCATTCTTTTCAGAAGGCTTAAGATTGAACTTTGTGAGCATGTCTCTTGCATACTTTGCCTGACTAATGAATATTCCATCATTGAGTTGCTTGACTTGCTATCCTAGGAAATAGTTCAATTCTCCCATCATGCTCATCTCGAACTTACTTTTCATGAGATTTGCAAAGTCATCACAAAGTTGCTTGTCCTTAGATCCAAATATGATGTCATCAACATATACTTGAAGTAAGAGTAGTTTCCCATCATGGTTCAAAGTAAATAAAGTTTTATCAACTTCACCTTTCTTGAAACCACTTTCCAGAAGGTATTTAGCCAAAGTGTCATACCATGCTCTTGGAGCCTGTTTCAGTCCATAAAGAGCTTTCTGTAGCTTATAGACCATTCTACTTTCTGAGGAAACTTCAAAGCCAGGTGGTTGTTCAACATAGACTTCCTCAGCAAGTTCACCATTCAAGAATGCACTCTTGACATCCATCTGATAAACTTTAAAGTCTTTGTGAGCTGCAAAGGCCAGAAAGAGTCTTATTGCATCCAATCTGGCAACTGGTGCATATGACTCATCAAAATCTAAACCTTCAGTCTGGGTGAATCCCTTGGCAACCAACCTTGCTTTGTTTCTGGTTATTTCACCAGATTCATTCATCTTGTTTCTGAAAACCCACTTAGTTCCAATCACAGATATTCCTTCTACAAATGGAACTAGTTTCCAGACTTTGTTTCTCTCAAACTGATCCAACTCTTCTTGCATTGCTGAGATCCAGTCTTGGTCTCTTAATGCTTCTTCTATAGTTTTTGGTTCGATGTTTGAGATAAAACATCCAAAGAGAGAGTTAGCATTTTCAGCTATTGCTCTCCTAGTCCTAACACCTTGATTGATTGGTCCAATCACGCCTTTTGCGTGATGATCCTTGATCCATCTCATCATGGGTTTAGGGCTAGTAGGTCAACATCTATGTGATCGAATGTGAATCACTATGACTTGATACTTCTTCAAGATTCGTGACATTTTGCACCTCGTAAGGCGGTGAATGTCGACACTTGCTCAATGTGAGAGCTTTCTGGGACATGCCTGTCAGAGAGGTCATTTCCAGAGTTAGCTCTCTGATGAACATCTTCAGTTTCCATTTCTGGAATTCTCATAGGAAATTCTTCATCATGTCTGAGAATCATCTGGTTGTTACTAGGCATTTCATGCTTTTCTTCGTCAGATTCATCCTCTCTTTCCACAATGATATTTTTCCTTTCCGAGTTTCTCTTGTAATCCTTTATCATTAGTTCCTTGAACTTTTCTGAGAGTTCATCAGCAAGGGGTGTTTTCTTGCTTCCTTCATAGAATACAACATGAACTGATTCTTCAATCTTCTTTGTTCTTTTGTGGTAAACTCTGTAAGCTTTGCTATTCATAGAATAACCAAGAAACACACCTTCATCTGCCTTTGGTTGAAATGTTCTCAGATACTCTTTTCCATTGTTAAGGACAAAACATCTACAACTAAACACTTTTAGATGTTTGATATTAGGGGGTCTACCAACCAAGAGTTCATAAGGGGTCTTATCATGATATTTGTTTATCAAACATCTGTTCTAAGTGAAGCATGCTATGTTTACAGCTTCAACCCAATAAACTTCACTTATTTCAGTGTCAGCTAGCATTGTCCTTGCTGCTTCTTTAAGGGTTCTATTTTTCCTTTCTGCAACACCATTTTGTTGTGGTGTTCTTACAGAGGAAAGTTGGTGTTGTATACCTTTGCTGGTACAAAACTCCTTTATGTACTGGTTGACAAACTCAGTACCATGGTCTGTTCTGATTGCAGATACCTTATCATTTTTCATGACTTCAAGCTTATTCAGCAAGTTTGGTATCTCCACCCTAGCATCAGATTTGTGCTTCAGAAAGATAACCCAAGTGAATCTTGAGAAGTCATCTACAACAACAAGACCATACTTCTTTCCTGCATAACTAGTTACAGATGATTCAAAAAGATCCATGTGTAATAGTTGCAGTGGTCTAACACTAGAGTGTCTGATTTTGGACTTGAAAGAGATCTTAGATTGTTTCCCCATCTGACAGGCAGAACAGATACCATCCTTTCTGAAAGTTGTTTTGGGAAGGCCAACCACTAACTCTTTCTTGGCAAGTTTGTTCAGAGTTTTGAAATTCAAGTGACTCATTCTTTTGTGCCATAACCAGTGCTCTTCTGTGTGACCTGATTGACTCACCATGAGACATTCTTCAGTTGTGGCAGATGCCTAGTCGGCAACATAAAGACTGCCTTTCCGCCGAGCAACCAAGACTGTCTGCTTTGACTCATTGTCAATAAGTTTGCAATACTTTGCTTTGAATTTCACAGTAAATCCCTTGTCTGCAAACTGGCTCATGCTAAATAGATTATATTTCAAACCCTTAACATATGTCGTCGGTGATAGTTAATGATCCTAATTTGACGTTGCCAAATCCCGAGAGGATTTAATTCTCCTCCAAGAAATCGATGTCTGGTCCATTGTTGCAAGCTTTGTAATTGACCAGATTTGCTTTGTCTCCTGTCATGTGCTTTCCGCATCCACTATCAAATAGCCATTGAGCCTTAGTCCAAGAGGCGTTCTGCACAAAACAGGAAACATGAGTTAGGTTCTTACTTCAGAGATAGAACCATTTAGACTAAACATTCTTCCAGTAGGAGTCCACATTTTAGTGAATTTCTTGGGAGTTTGTTTTTGTCTAACTTGATCAGAAGGAGATGCAATGAAATTAGTAATTTTGATCTGAATTTTCCTTCTTGTGGTGTTTCTAGGTGTTCCTTTTGGTGCTTTCTGGACCCTGGGTTTCTGGGATTGCTTTTCAGCAAACTTAGCCTTTCTGGCCAGGTTCCTTCTAGCTTTGGCATTCAGTTTTTCAGTGGCTTGAGATTTCTTCCACTTCTGTCTATTGCTACGTGCAATATCAGACTTGCGCCATTGTTCTTGTCCTTCCTTATATTGTTGCAGAAGAACTTTTCCAATAGCACGATAGTCAATGCCATTTCGAACACCTTTGGCTTTCTGAATACGTTCTTCAGAAGCCTTACTAGTTTCTGCACCGTCTTTATTTTCATAAAATGGTACAGTAGAGAATTTGCCTATTCCAGCAATTCTTCCGTTCCTAGTAATATAGCAATGTGGATGGTTACATGTCTGAGGGTTGTATTTCTTTTCAGAAACCTCATCCACAAGTTTCTTGTGAACTTGTTGTTCTTTCAAAGGTTGGGTTGCTACACCTTTTCCTTTGTCAACTACCCTAGCTTTCTGACCAATGCTATAGGTGGTTGAAGAACCATTCTGTTGTCTTTTTACAAAGGTCAACCTTTCATCACTCTTCTTCAGAGGAGATGAATTACTCGATTGTTCCTCGAGTCCAAGTCCACTTTTCTCAGAGGGATCTCTCAGATAGGATTGAACCTTAGTGAGAGTGTCACTAGCCTTTGCATAAGATTGGAAGGATAGCTCTTTCTTTCTGAGTTCTTCATTCTCAGAAAGCAGCTTCATCATTTTCTTAGAAGTTCATCCAAGGCTAGTTTGTGAGAATTTTCATTCTCAGATATCTGAGATTTTAGAAGGGCTTCTTGTTCTCAGATACTCTGGTTAGCTTAGAAACCTCTTTTTCAAGAGTTTCTTTACTTTCCTCTAGAATTCTGGTTTTGGATTGTGCTTCCAGAAATTCTTTCTCATAACGATCCAATTCACTCTTGACCAACTCCAGATCCTCAATTCCATCATCACTCTCATAGTACAGAAATTGTGAATTTTTAGTTACCTCATCAGCCATAAGACACATTTCAATGTTGGAGATGTCTGGACCAGCAATCTCAAAGAACTCCACATTTCTTTCTTCTTAAGGCCGAAGTCAATTACATCGTGGGTGATTCCACACAATTATGGTGATGGTAGGTTTGATTCATCTGAATCTCCATCTTCAGAATCTGTCTCAAAGTCTAGAGCATCAAGTTTAATTTGAATCTTCTTCCTTTCTTCAGTCAGTAAGGCCCTTTGATTTCTCTTGAAATTTCTTATGTCCTTCTTGTCACCTGTCTTGAGCTTGTTTAAAGCAGGACAATCTCTCTTGAAGTGACCAGGATTTTGACAATAGAAGCAGATATCATTTCCTATTTCTCGACTTCAAGATTACTAACACCTTTCTGAATGGGGGTGTTCAGAGAGTTGTTCACTTGTATGTTCTTGTACTGATGATAGTTTGGGCCAAGATGCTTTTTCAGCTTTTCTTTTGCTTTTCTTCTCTCAATCTCTTGACTCACAAATTTCTTCATGTGTCTTACTGCAAGAGAATTTTCTTCAGATGCTTCTTTGGTATCCTTCTTTTCAGAAGTGCCTTGAGAAACTAGAGCAACACTTTGCAATTTTTCAGCTGTTTGTTCTCTCTGAGTTGTCTCATAGTCTACAGTAGCAAGATGAGAGAAGAGCTCTACTGGAGTAATATTTGGAATCCCTTGATTGAAATAAAAGAACTTAGTGTGTTCCCAGTTGTGATTGAGACTTCTAACAATAGTCTTAATCTTTTCTGACTGGGAGTATCTATTGCTTTCACCAAGTGCAGCCATATCACTCATAAGTGTAGTAAATCTGAAATCAAGTTCTTCCAGAGTTTCAGTGGGACCTTGTTTGAAGTTTTGGAACTTCAATTTAAGAACTTCGAACTTGTTTTCTTTGGTTTTCTCAGTTCCGGCACAGATTTCTTCAATCAATTGCCAGGCAACTTTCGCCGTTTTAGCACCCCACAGTTTACACTATATGTGCTCAGGTGTCGATCTGATGATTATATTACGAGCTTGACCATCCAATCTGTGTCTCTTGGCATCTTCAGATGTCCAGAGCTCTCTTGGCTTGTTTTCATATATAATGCTTCCACGAGCAACATGACCACTATCACTAGCAGCCATGTCCTCGCTTCCATCTTCCTTATTCGAGGTTTTTTCCATCGGACACCTCAGTAACTTGTTTGAGTTGTCTGATTTTGATAGGCCCTTCATTGATGACATAGATCATCTCATCACTAATGGCCTCCAGATGGAGCATCATGTTGTTCTTCCATTTCTCGTAGTTTTCTGGCTTCAGAACGGGTGCATCACTCAGAGACATACCTGCACACTTAACACACAAATTATATAGTCCTCAGAAAAGGACAAAGTTCCTTCACCTATCTGGGGATCTAGGTTCATCTTGAAGGCTTGTGAACCTCCGCCTTCGATACCACTTGTTGGTCCAGATAACGGCAAAGTAAAAGACTAGGGGGGGGGGGGTGAATAGTCTTTTAAAACTTTTGTCGATAAACACAGTTTCTCATAAACCTGGGGGTTTCTGATACTTAAATTCAGAGCGCGGAAGACTTTAAGATAGGTAAGTGCAGAAACAATAAGTAAGTGTGTGTGTGTGTGTGTGCTTTGCTGAAATGTAAATACATAAAGGTAAATAACACAGCAAGTATAGTGGTATCTGGAGGTGGCGTAATCCTCCAACTAATCCACTTCGGTCTTTCTGAGACCTAGAATTCACTAGAACAGATAATTGAGTTCACCTTACAATAATCCTATTCTAAGATTCCTAAACAAATGGTTCCCAACCAAATGTTCCCCCTGAGTTATTCCCCAGCTCCTAGAGCTAAGTACTTCCTCTACTCAGATAACCTTGGAGTTATTCCCTGATTTCCCAAATCAAGTACTTCCTCTACTCCACGCCTAATGGTGTTGGTTATAAGGTTTGTTAGAGAGGCTTCTCGTATAACTTTTCAGTTATGTTTTCAGAGAGCCTAGTAGAACAAGACTACTTAATACACTTGTTCAGTGGATGACAGTCTGCTGTTTACTGACCCAAGTAATTGGTGTCCGTTCTGGAGAATGAGCTTCAGAAAGGGTATCTGATAGTTCAACTCTTTCACGAATAACAATCTCTTGTTAAGGTTCAGGACAACTTAGAACTACTAGTGATTCTTCAAGCAACGGAAAGCTTTCAGAAAGGGTAGTAGAGTGCTTGAGAGAATACTTTGCTTGATGGTAAGTTTGCAAGATAGAGCGTTCTAAGGTGTGTTCTTCAAGCATCTAAGTGTCTGATATATATAGATAAATTTGAGAGGCATTTCACTACAAGAATCCATCCGTAACGGGACGGAAAGGGGCGACGGATTTTATCCGTCACCCCTGTAGCGACGGATTTTATCCGTCGCCCCTGTAGCGACGGATCGCTACTTGGGGCGACGGATAAAGGTTATCCGTCGCTCTGTAGCGACGGATAAAATTATCCGTCGCTACAGAGCGTTGACCAAAAAAAAAAAAAAAAAAAAAATTTAGCGACGGATAGATTTATCCGTCGCTATTTTTAGCGACGGATAAATCTATCCGTCGCTACATAGCGACGGATAGATTTATCCGTCGCTACAAGGCCGGAAAATTAAAAAAAAAAAAAAATTAGCGACGGATAGATCTAGATCTATCCGTCGCTAAAAACCTAAAAAAAATATAATATATCTCCTCCACCACCTCCTTTTCTCCACTACTTCTCCTCTCCTCCTCCTCCCACCACCACCTTTCTCCTCCCACCACCACCATCCTCCACCACCACCATCTCCTCCACGACCTTTCTCCTCCCACCACCACCATCCTCCACCACCACCTTTATCCTCCCACCACCACCATCCTCCACCACCACCATCTCCTCCACCACCTCCTTTCCTCCACCACCATCTCACCACCACCACCACCTCTCTCCACCCACCACCACCACCCAGCCACCACCACCAACCACCACCACCACCATCTCCTCCACCACCTCCTTTCCTCCACCATCCTCCTCCACCACCATCTCCACCACCACCACCTCTCTACTCCCACCACCACCGCACCACCACCATCTCCTCCACCACCACCACCCTGCCACCACCACCATCTCCTCCACCACCACCACCACCCTTCCACCACCACCACCACCACCTGCACCACACCCACCGCACCACCACTGCCACCACCGCACCACCATTGCCGGAATTAATCCGTATACGAATATAAAAATTCGTATACGGATTTTATTTTTTTTAAAAAAAAAAAATGGGGCGACGGATAGATCTATCTGTCGCTCCATAATCATTTTTTTTTTTTAAAAAAAAAGGTCAATCCGTCGTCCAATCCGTCGCGAATTGGACGACGGATTTTTATCCGTCGCCACAGCTGGCGGCCGGATTTTCTATCCGCCGAGCCGGGCGACGGATAGGCTGCATCGACGGATCTATCCGCCGCCATGTTCTGATTTTTGTAGTGTTTGAATTGTATCTGTTGTGCTCTCTATCAAATTATATCTGTTTATATCTTGAACTATGTACTCAGAAGTCACTATCTCTTGTTTCAGAGAGGACTTGCTTTTTAAAGATTTACGATGCATTTAATGCATAATCGTTCATTGTCCTTTAGTCTCAATGGATACATGAGCCTTTCGATGGCTTGCATGCTCCATACTCATGATGTCATATGCGTAATCATATTTCCAAAGTAAGTTAATGTACTTAAGAAAGGATTAAGGACATAGTCTTTCTGATTTAGACTAAACCTATGTGTCTTCATAAACCTTGTGCAATCTTCAGTCTTCTAATCTTCAGAAAAGCTCCATTTCTAGGATTGATCTTCATGGTCTTCTTGAAATACAATATTACACTCAGAGACCTATAATCCGAATACAAGATTTACTAGACTAATCATACTCAGTGATTTCCTCTTTTACAATGTTCAAGTGAACCAAGAGCACTTAATCACCTTTCTGGCTAAGATAAGAACATGTGATGAGTGATCAAAATACTAACAGATATTCCTAACAATATTCCTAACAATACTAACAGATAATTGAGGAAGTACTTGATTTGGGAAATCAGGGAATAACTCCAAGGTTATCTGAGTAGAGGAAGTACTTAGCTCTAGGAGCTGGGGAATAACTCAGGGGGAACATTTGGTTGGGAACCATTTGTTTATGAATCTTAGAATAGGATTATTGTAAGGTGAACTCAATTATCTGTTCTAGTGAATTCTAGGTCTCAGAAAGACCGAAGTGGATTAGTTGGAGGATTACGCCACCTCCAGATACCACTATACTTGCTGTGTTATTTACCTTTATGTATTTACATTTCAGCAAAGCACACACACACACACACTTACTTATTGTTTCTGCACTTACCTATCTTAAAGTCTTCCGCGCTCTGAATTTAAGTATCAGAAACCCCCAGGTTTATGAGAAACTGTGTTTATCGACAAAAGTTTTAAAAGACTATTCACCCTCCCCCCCCTAGTCTTTTACTTTGCCGTTATCTGGACCAACAAGTGGTATCAGAGCAGGAGGTTCACAAGCCTTCTGCACTGAACCTAGATCCCCAGATAGGTGAAGGAACTTTGTCCTTTTCTGAGGACTATATAATTTGTGTGTTAAGTGTGCAGGTATGTCTCTGAGTGATGCACCCGTTTTGAAGCCAGAAAACTACGAGAAATGGAAGAACAACATGATGCTCCATCTGGAGGCCATTAGTGATGAGATGATCTATGTCATCAATGAAGGGCCTATCAAAATCAGACAACTCAAACAAGTTACTGAGGTGTCTGATGGAAGAAAAGCCTCAGACAAGGAAGATGGAAGCGAGGACATGGCTGCTAGTGATAGTGGTCATGTTGCTCGTGGAAGCATTATATATGAAGACAAGCCAAGAGAGCTCTGGACATCTGAAGATGCCAAGAGACACAGATTGGATGGTCAAGCTTGTAATATAATCATCAGATCGACACCTGAGCACATATAGTGCAAACTGTGGGGTGCTAAAATGGCGAAAGTTGCCTGGCAATTGATTGAAGAAATCTGTGCCGGAACTGAGAAAACCAAAGAAAACAAGTTCGAAGTTCTTAAATTGAAGTTCCAAAACTTCAAACAAGGTCCCACTGAAACTCTGGAAGAACTTGATTTCAGATTTACTACACTTATGAGTGATATGGCTGCACTTGGTGAAAGCAATAGATACTCCCAGTCAGAAAAGATTAAGACTATTGTCAGAAGTTTCAATCACAACTGGGAACACACTAAGTTCTTTTATTTCAATCAAGGGATGCCAAATATTACTCCAGTAGAGCTCTTCTCTCATCTTGCTCAGAGACTATGAGACAACTCGGAGAGAACAAAATTTGAAAAGTTGCAAAGTGTTGCTCTAGTTTCTCAAGGTACTTACGAAAGAAGGATACCAAAGAAGCATCCAAGAAAATGCTCTACAAGAAGACACATGAAGAAATTTGTGAGTCAAGAGATTGAGAGAAGAAAAGGTAAAGAAAAGCTGAAAAAGCATCTTGGCCCAAACTATCATCAGTACAAGAACATACAAGTGAACAACTCTCTGAACACCCCCATTCAGAAAGGTGTTAGTACTGAAGCTGCAAGAATAGGAAATGATAGCTGCTTCTATTGTCAAAAGCCTGGTCACTTCAAGAGAGATTGTCCTGCTTTAAACAAGCTCAAGACAGGTGACAAGAAGGACATAAGAAATTTCAAGAGAAATCAAAGGGCCTTACTGACTGAAGAAAGGAAGAAGATTCAAATTCAACTTGATGCTCTAGACTTTGAGATGATCAAGATGGAGATTCAGATTACTCAAACCTACCATCACCAGAATTGTGTGGAATCACCCACGATGTAATTGACTTCGGCCTTAAGAAGAAAGAAATGTGTGGAGTTGCTGAGATTGCTGGTCCAGACATCTCCAACATTGAAATGTGTCTTATGGCTGATGAGCTAACTAACAATTCTCAATTTCTGTACTATGAGAGTGATGATGAAATTGAGGATCTGGAGTTGGTCAAGAGTGAATTGGATCGTTATGAGAAAGAATTTCTGGAAGCACAATCCAAAACCAGAATTCTAGAGGAAAGCAAAGAAACTCTTGAAAAAGAGGTTTCTAAGCTAACCAGAGTATCTGAGAACAAGAACGCTGAAATAGCCTTTCTGAAATCTCAGATATCTGAGAATGAAAATTCTCACAAACTAGCCTTGGATGAACTTACTATGAAAATGATGAAGCTGCTTTCTGAGAATGAAGAACTCAGAAAGAAAGAGCTATCCTTCCAATCTTATGCAAAGGCTAGTGACACTCTCACTGAGGTTCAATCCTATCTGAGAGATCCCTCTGAGAAAGGTGGACTTGGAATTGATGAACAATCGAGTAATTCATCTCCTCTGAAGAAGAGTGATGAAAGGTTGACCTTTGTAAAAAGTCAACAGAATGGTTCTTCAACCACCTATAGCATTGGTCAGAAAGCTAGGGTAGTTGAAAAAGGAAAAGGAGTAGCAACCCCGCCTTTGAAAGAACAACAAGTTCACAAGAAACTTGTGGATAAGGTTTCTGAAAAGAAACATAACCCTCAGACATGTAACCATCCACATTGCTACATTACTAGGAAAGGAAGAATTGCTGGAATAGAAAAATTCTCTACTGTACCATTTTATGAAAATAAAGATGGTGCAGAAACTAGTAAGGCTTCTGAAGAATGTATTCAGAAAGCCAAAGGTGTTCGAAATGGCATTGGCTATCGTGCTATTGGAAAAGTTCTTCTGCAACAATATAAGGAAGGACAAGAACAATGGCGCAAGGCTGATATTGCACGTAGCAATAGACAGAAGTGGAAGAAATCTCAAGCCACTGAAAAATTGAATGCCAGAGCTAGAAGGATCCTGGCCAGAAAGGCTAAGTTTGCTAAAAAGCAATCCCAGAAACCCAAGGTCCAGAAAGCACCAAAAGGAACCCCTAGAAACACCACAAGAAGGAAAATTGAGATCAAAATTACTGATTTTATTGCATCTCCTTCTGATCAAGTTAGACAAAAACAAACTCCCAATATATTCACTAAAATGTGGATTCCTACTGGAAGAATGTTTAGTCTAAATGGTTCTATCTCTAAAGCAAGAACCTAACTCATGTTTCCTGTTTTGTGCAGAACGCCTCTTGGACTAAGGCTCAATGGCTATTTGATAGTGGATGCGGAAAGCACATGACAGGAGACAAAGCAAATCTGGTCAACTACAAAGCTTGCAACAATGGACCAGACATCAGATTTTTTGAGGAGAGAATTAAATCCTCTCGGGATTTGGCAACGTCAAATTAGGATCATTAACAATCACTGACGTATTACATGTTAAGGGTTTGAAATATAATCTATTTAGCATGAGCCAGTTTGCAGACAAGGGATTTACTGTGAAATTCAAAGCAAAGTATTGCAAACTTATTGACAATGAGTCAAAGGCGGTCTTGGTTGCTCGGCGGAAGGCGATCTTTATGTTGCCGATTGGGCATCCGCCACCATGAAGAATGTCTCATGGTAAGTCAATCAGTCACCGGAAAACCTTGGTTATGGCACAAAAGAATGAGTCACTTGAATTTCAAAACTCGAACAAACTTGCCAAGAAAGAGTTAGTGGTTGGCCTTCCCAAAACATCTTTCGTAAAGGATGGTATCACACTTTGTCGGATGGGAACAATCTAAGATCTCTTTCAAGTCCAAAATCGAGACACTCTAGTGTTAGACAACCGCAACTATTACACATGGATCTTTTGAATCATCGTAACTAGTTATGGGGAAAGAAGTATGGTCTTGTTGTTGTAGATGACTTCTCAAGATTCACTTGGGTTGTCTTTCAAGCACAAATCGATGCTGTGGAGATACCAAACTTTCGAATAAGCTTGATGTCATGAAAATGACAAGGTATCTGCAATCAGAACAGACATGGTACTGAGTTTGTCAACCAGTACATTAAGGAGTTTTGTACCAGCAAAGGTATACAACACCAACTTTCCTCTGTAAGAATACCACAACAAAATGGTGTTGCAGAAAGGAAAAATAGAACACTTAAAGAAGCAGCAAGGACAATGCTAGGCTAATCGAGATAAGTGAAGTTTATTGGGTTGAAGTCAGTAAACCTGACATGCTACACTCGTAATGTATGTTTGATAAACAAACACCATGACAAGACCCCTTATGAACTCTTGGTTGGTAGACCCCCTAATATCAAACATCTAAAAGTATTTGGTTATAGATGTTTTGTTCTTAACAATGGAAAAGAGTATCTAAGAACATTTCAACCAAAGGCAGATGAAGGTGTGTTTCTTGGTAATTCTATGAATAGCAAAGCATACAAAGTTTACAACAAAAGAACAAAGAAGATTGAAGAATCAGTTCATGTTGTATTCTATGAAGGAAGCAAGAAAACACCCCTTGCTGATGAACTCTCAGAAAGGTTCAAGGAACTAATGATAAAGGATTCTGAAGAAGAACTCTCAGAAAGGAAAAACATCATTGTTGAAAGAGAGGATGACTCTGACGAAGAAAAGCATGAAATGCCTGGTAACAACCAGATGATTCTCAGACATGATGAAGAATTTCCTATGATAATTCCAGAAATGGAAACTGAAGATGTTCATCAGAGAGCTAATTCTAGAAATGACCTCTCTGACAAGCATGTCCCAGAAAGCTCTCACACTGAGCAAGTGTCAGGCATTCACCGCCCTTCTGAGGTGTAAAATGTCATAGATACTGAAGAAGTATCAAGTCATAATCATAGTGATTCACATTCAGATCACATAGATGTTGACCCTACTAGCCCTAAACCTATGATGAGATGGATCAAGGATCATCCTGCAAAAGATGTAATTGGACCAATCAATCAAGGTGTTAGGACTAGGAGAGCAATAGCTGAAAATGCCACTTTGGATGTTTTATCTCAAACATTGAACCAAAAACTATAGAAGAAGCATTAAGAGACCAAGATTGGATCTCTGCAATGCAAGAAGAGTTGGATCAGTTTGAAAGAAACAAAGTCTGGAAACTAGTTCCATTTGTAGAAGGAATATCTGTGATTGGAACTAAGTGGGTTTTCAGAAACAAGATGAATGAATCTGGTGAAATAACCAGAAACAAAGCAAGGTTGGTTGCCAAGGGATTCACCCAGACTGAAGGTTTAGATTTTGATGAGTCATATGCACTGTTGCGATTGGATGCAATAAGACTCTTTCTAGCCTTTGCAGCTCATAAAGACTTTAAAGTTTATCAGATGGATGTCAAAAGTGCATTCTTGAATGGTGAACTTGCTGAGGAAGTCTATGTTGAACAACCACCTGGTTTTGAAGTTTCCTCAGAAAGTAGAATGGTCTATAAGCTACAGAAAGCTCTTTATGGACTGAAACAGGCTCCAAGAGCATGGTATGACACTTTGGCCAAATACCTTCTGGAAAGTGGTTTCAAGAAAGGTGAGTTGATAAAACTTTATTTACTTTAAACCATGATGGGAAACTACTCTTAGTTCAAATATATGTTGATGACATCATATTTGGATCTAAGGACAAGCAACTTTGTGTTGACTTTGCAAATCTCATGAAAAGTAAGTTTGAGATGAGCATGATGGGAGAATTGAACTATTTCCTAGGATTGCAAGTCAAGCAACTCAATGATGGAATATTCATTAGTCAGACAAAGTATGCAAAAGACATGCTCACAAAGTTCAAACTTAAGCCTTCTGAAAAGAATGCTAAGATACCTATGAGCATAGGAACCAAGATGACCTGTACTGAATCAGATAAGAGTGTTGATGAACACAAGTATAGGAAATTGATAGGTTCACTACTTTACCTTACTGCAAGTAGACCTGATATTCAATGCACGGTTGAGTGTGCTAGATTTCAAACAAATCCAATGCAATCACACTACAACATTGCTATGAAAATATTAAGGTATGTGAAAGGTACATTAGATGTAGGTTTGTGGCATCCTAAAGAAAGTGGATTGAGTTTGGCTGGTTACTCAGATGCTGATTATGCTGGATCAATGCTTGATAGGAAAAGTACCTCAGGAACTTGTCAGTTTCTGGGAACTAGACTGATCTCATGGTTTAGCAAGAAACAAAACTCAATTGCAACTTGTACCACAGAGGCTGAATATATTGCTGCTGGTTGTTGTGCAACACAAATTCTGTGGATTCAACAACAACTCAGAGACTATGGACTCAATGAAGAGAAAACTCCCATTTTCTGTGAGAACACAAGTGCTATTGCAATCACACAGAACCCCAAATTCCATGCCAGAACAAAGCACATTGATGTTAGACACCACTTCATCAGAGACCATGTTGAGAAAGGCAATATAGAGATACTCAAGATTGGCACAGAAGACCAACTTGCAGATATCTTCACTAAGCCCTTACAAGAAAGCCGGTTCTTGACCTAAGACATAATCTTGGATTAAAGGACTGAAAAATTGTCCTGAATCTCTAAAGACTGAATAAGTGAGTAGGCCTCTGAGAACAGGTTCTCAGAAAGCCAAGTTGATAAGAAGTGATGCAAAGGTTTCTGAGTAGCAACACTCAGAAAGGCAAAACATTTCTGGAACGGGTATCCAGAAAGGCAAAGGTCGGTACACACTTAATAAGTAAATAAAACTAGAACTTACTTACTGAGAGTGGGTCAAATACATTCAAACAACTTAAGCTTCTGACACTTGAATTGAAGCTATTTAGTCATAAAGAGAAATGGACACAAAGCCCAAAGGTATAAGTTCGAAAGTCAAACATGTTCAATGTCTTGTATTTTTACCATTTTCATGATAAACAATATATAGATAAGGACTTGACACTCAGAATGATAAGCTCAAACGATTAAGTGTTCCTACTCTTTACTAAGTGACACAATGAATGTAGCATATTAAAAATCCATCAAGTCGGCACATTACCATTTGTTGATTGATATCATTACAAGATATTCAATATAAACCCTTGATGAATAAACGTTTGATCTCAACGGTTGAGATTAAAACAAAGCAAGTAATGTCTGTTGAGAAATGCAGACATGGCCCACTACGCATTTAATGAAGTACAAAGGACGTACCAATTCCGAAATTTCAAACTTGCATCAAAACAGCAAAATCTCTCAAGATTTCTGCAAAACCCCTCTGCAAAAATCAATTTCTTGTGCTTAGTCTTCTGAAAAGATAGACTAATCTCGATTAATTGTGCAATATTCATCTGAAAAACACTCACTCTAAACTCTATATAAGAGATGGCATCCAAGAAGATGACCATCAAGAACCCTAAGGCAACATCCTCTGCTCCTGCTGAAAAGCAAGGAGGAAAGGAACTTAAGGTGTTGAATAAACGCCTTCTGGGAAAGTTTACCCCATGATTTGACCGAACCCTAAACACAAAATGAATTGGGGAGCCTTTCTAGTAAAGAGATATGTACCAGCAGTTATATCTTCAAAACCAGAAAGGAAACTGATATTGGGAATGCTGAAGAATTCCCATATCTACAAGCTTCTATCTGCTGCACCCAGTGGACTATCCACACTAGATGTACTGGAGTTCTATAACAACTCCAAAATCTTCACAAAAGTTGTGAATGATGAAGAAGAAAAATACATGCAGACTGAAGTCCAAGGACAAGAAATTGTTCTAGGCTGCAAGACTTTCTGCAGGATATTCCGATTGAAAAATCGAGGAACTTTTGAAGACATCAACATCAAGGACGCTTCCATGATTCAAGGCGTCAAAGAGCTATTTGAAGCAATCCAGTTAGAAATCAAAAGGTTGCCCAGGAGACTTTGTTCTGAAGGCCATCAGAACTAGTCATCTCCAGAAACACTGGAGTACTTTAGCTCTTATTCTGGTCCGTTGCTTTGATGGCAACAAAGGTGGAGTAGACCAGATAAGCATGGAGAGATGGATGATGATGCATCTTCTGAACAAGAAGCATGAAGGGCAGGAAACCCACTTCAATTGGGGGAAGTACGCCTTCACCAAATTTCTTGGACACATTGAGGAATTTGAGCCCAAAATCATCAATGGCCTTGCTGAGCCAAAGGAAAATATGCACTTTAGTCTCAGAATCTGTTACATTCTGGAAACAATGGGAATCACTCTCAGAGAGAGGCAGGAAATCCCAGTCACCAACTCCCTTTTCAGACACGCTTTTGAAGAAAAGGAGAAACTTCTTTGAGAACGCTTTCGAAGCGAAGAAGAAAAGCGCACAAGGTGAGGAGGTCTCGAGCAAGCCAAAGCTAAACCTCCGGTTGCCAAGAGAAAGAGGACTCATAGCAAAAGAGCCTCCAAGTCCCTAATCATACAAGAGGCACAACCTTCCCGAGACAAGGTCTCGAAGATGTTGGGCCTTCGAAGGAAAATCGAGAATGCAGAAGAGTCACGAACGAATGCTCGAACTCTCCGGAGATGATAGAAATATCATAGATGGGTACGCACCACGTAATAGTGATTACGAGGATGATGAAGTAATTGCAAAAGTACTCAATGGTTCAAGTATGAGACCCATGGAGGAGCTTCAAGCTTAGCTCTTGAGAAGACAAGAGCCCCTCGGCGCCAGGAAGAAGAAGGCACGGTGAGGAAGATAGAATGATGGAAGATGTTGCCATTGCTTCAACATTCACAATGCCAGCACTTAATATTGCTGACGAAAACCCTGTTCTTGAACAGGTTCCTCAACCTTCTGAGAAAGCTCAACTCTCAGAAAGGGATCAAATTGAGATGGAGACTCAGAATGATACTGCAGAGGAGATCAATAATGAGCATAGAGACTATGGAATCACCACAAGTTCAAGAGATCAATGATCAGCCTGACTCTATCCAGGTAACAAAGATAGTTTGTATCTAACATGTCAACATAATTGTATGTTAACTTGTTACTCATAAGTATTTATTCTGCCAACTTGAGACACTTTCGGGGGAAGAAAACATCCACCCCTTGAATCAAGAAGAGGTTCCTCCAAGCTCGGAACATCAAGAAGAGCACATCCCACGGTAGTAAAGTTATCTGAACAAGAAATAACTAACTAAAATTGCTCTTATGTTCTAATATTCTTAATGTCTCTTCTTAGGCTCAAGCGAGGAAGTAGTGGTGGTGGAACCTACACCCTAAACCTAGAGATTCCAGTGAAAAGCTTTACGAGGAAGTATTCTTGAGCCTTCACGAGAAGGTAAGTAATCAGTAATAGTCTTCTTCATTGAATGCTCTGGAAAACCCACTACTAAAATCTCTTATGTTTGTTCTTACAGGCTCAGTCAGAAGAACAATTGGATGGAGAAACAGTTGTGTCATCTCCTCCAAAAGAAACTAAAAGCTATTGAACAAGCGATTCTGCAGAAAGGTGCGAAAACCCCAAGGTTTCGAGGAACATGCTTGAGCTTCCTCACTTGGAAGTAAGTGAAGTCTCGAAGCAATTTTCCACCTATCTTTTCTTAAAAGTTTCTAAACATGTTTGATTTTAACTCTCAGTTCAAGCAGAAGAAAGGTTGATGAGGATAAAACTTCTCCTCACACCAAAGTATCTCGAGGCCTCGTGCCCAAGCAAGCAAAAATCAGCGAGATGAGCTAGTGTTTCTACGGTATGCTCGAAAGCTCACTTACGCACAGATACTAACACAAGTGGTTTGAACAAAACTAACTTGAACACTTTCTTTCAGCTCAAAGTCTAGTGCAGTTGATTTACTCAAGGCCTTCGAAGCACACCTTAAAGAAACATCTCAAGTGCTTGGACAATGGCGAAACTCGGAAAGGTGACCTTTCAAGTAGCGAAATGTCGGCGTCGAAAAGAGAGCAATTGCCCTAAACACGGAGGATTATATCCATGCATTGTTCCCTCTGAGTCCTACTCATTTGCCACTCTAATGCATGAAGACTTCATTCATGAAGTAGCACAAAGACTTATAGCGATTTCAAGTCTGCGGATGCTCAAACCAAGAGCGGATGGTTACCCATCACGCCTTGCCCGAAGCTCACTACTTATCCTGCTGAACAAGAAGAAGTTAATGGGAGGATGATTACATTCCCAAATGTGATCAACTTTGGTTTCGAAGATAATGAGGAGATGGGCGAAAATGATTATCAAGAACCTCCCTCGAGCATCCAAACCAAGAAACAAAGAACAAGAGTGATGATGATGATGATCGAATGATGATCCCCAACACAGACAAGGCGGGATTCAGAAAGCTAGCAAAGAAAGTGGAGAAAAGGCTACTCCCTCAATTGCTCAGAAAGCTCCATCATCATCACCTCCCAAGTCTCATCAAGATACCCAACAAGCTGAACACAATGATGCCATAGAACAAATTTCAGCTGCTGAGTTTAGGATTGAACAACTCAGAAAGGTATTGGAAGAAGAGAAGAGAATCAACATTGAGACTCAAGCTCTTGTTGATGAAAAGGAAGCCAAAATAAAAAATCTCGAAGAAGCTAATGCCAAAGAATTGGCACTCCTAGATGAGCAAAGAAATTTGAAGAATGCCATTGTTGTCACAGCTGCTGAAATAGATGCAATGTATGACAATGATGATGAAGAGCATGATGCTGAGACTGCATCAGAAAGACCTTCTACATCTTCTCAGAAGGCCAGCACACTTGATGGAAAGCAGAAGAAGATTGTCAATCTGCAAACAATCTAAGAAAAGGATTATGATAGTGATGCTGAAACCCACAACTTGATCACTGAAGCAGAAGATGAGAGACTTGTCACTCAGCACAAAAGAGCCCTACTTGCTCCTCATATATTCTCTGCACCAAGTAGTTCAAGAAGTGAAGAGCACCGTGCAAGGAACAGTGTCTTTTTAGAACTCAGAAAGACACTAGTTGCCCAAGACACAGAAGTGCTAAAATCCATCCCAGAAGAGATGAGTCCTTTGGCTGCTTCTTTACTCAACAGAGCAACCAGCATCGCTCTCTCTCAGAAAGACCTAGGGTTGGTCAGGGATGAGGATTGTAACAATGCTAATGCAGCATTGAATGAAGCGACCATGTCATCCGCAAGCCAACGCCATCCTAAGGCCGCTTGAAGAGCTCACAGAAAGGAGCGAGGCTGGAAGCGGATCAACGAGCTGAAGAAGGAACTTCAAGAATTAGTCAGGGTGCACAACAATCTCCAGAAAAACTTTGACACTCTCTCTGAAGCTTATGCTATCATGAGTCAGTCATTCATGACTAAGGGGGAAGAAGAGATGCCTCAGAAAGGCAGAGGAAGAAAAAGAAAACAATCAAATCCTCCCTCCTCAAGTCAACTTGTCATTAAGGACAACCGAGACACCCTTCTTTGAAGAAGTTGTTCCAGATCAACCACCGGAAGGTGAGAAGTATGGTCACTAGGGGAACGAAGTCCCTTAGAATCTCAGAAGAGAAGAAGACTTCTGAAGAAGAGGAAAAGGAAGAAGGAGAAGTAAGAGGCCAAGAAAGCTGCAAGTCTCCAATTTTGGACTACAATGATGATGAGGATGATTCTGATGAACATCCACTTCACAAGAAAAGGAGACAAGCAACTACTTCACAACCTCCTCTGGCAGCAAAGCCCTTAGCAGCCAGAACTCCTTCTGGCAACACCAATTCTATACAAGGAACATCCACCAGCACAGCCCCAAGGCAGGAAGAAAGGGTTAGAGGATCTCCTGACAGAAGGCCACCAAACAGAAAATCAAGAAGGGATTTCCAGTTTGGCATAATAGACAATGAAACACATCAAGAAAGGCCAACTGATGCCCACATTGAGTATATGAAGACTAGTAATGAAGAATCTTCATATAGGTGCATTCTGAACAAGAGAGGGTATTGGATTTTGGAACTACAACATCTACTTGTCAATGATAAGTTTCCAACTCTCATCCTCAACCAGATCCTGAAATGGAGAGAAGGCAAGCCAGAATTGCTAAAACCTGAGCACCTTCATGCCTGGTTAAACTTTGAAGTAGAAAATAGGAATGAAGCCAGAAAGATGGATCTTTCTTTTGCCTGTCCTTACCCAATACCTGATGATGTACACAAGGTAAGAAAACTGGATGGTAGCTACAGCAGGAAGAACAAACTAGGTGTTTCAACCTATGAGTCATTCTATATGACATTGGATGAATACCTAGATGATATACACTATCTGGAATAAATATACAAGTATTTCAACCTATCTCAGCTGCAAGTAGACCATGCCTGGGTCTGGGGAAAGTACTTTTGGGTCAAAAATTTTCTGCAGAAGAATCACAAGCTTGGCAAGAGTTACCATGAAATATGTGACTTATCCAGAAAGACAGAGCTCTCTGTCAGAAGGATTCTTTATGACTATGTCCAAGAATGCAGAAAAGTGGATGATCATGTCAACTGATCCAGAAAGGGTGCTGAAGAACTTGAGGTATCTGAACCCAAGTTGTGTTTCTGAAGACTTGAAGACTAGTAACGTTAGAATACTCTCTTGGAGCTTGGACTCTCCTTTGTTCTAATTTACTTAGTATGTTTTATTACTTTTTGTAATCTTGCTGATTGTTTCTGAAATTCTCTATCTGTAAAAGTTGCATCTTACTGTAGAATCGTACTATCGAAGATCATACTCTCAGATACATTTTAATAGATAACAACTTATCAGCAAAGATCACTTCTTGTGATTTGGTTGATGTTTACTTTCTGCACTTAATTCAACTAAAATTGAATATCATTTGAAATGATTAAGTGGTGGATTGTTTTCTCTTCCAGGATTACAATTTTGTAATAGGACTTGAAAGATAGTCATGGATGACTGATCAAAAAGGGGGAAATTTGTTAGGAATATCTGTTAGTATTTTGATCACTCATCACATGTTCTTATCTTAGCAGAAAGGTGATTAAGTGCTCTTGGTTCACTTGAACATTGTAAAAGAGGAAATCATTGAGTATGATTAGTCTAGTAAATCTTGTATTAGGATTATAGGTCTCTGAGTGTAATTTTTATTTCAAGAAGACCATGAAGATCAATCCTAGCAATGGAGCTTTTCTGAAGATTAGAAGACTGAAGATTGCACAAGGTTTATGAAGACACAAAGGTTTAGTCTAACTTAGAAAGACTATGTCCTTAATCCTTTCTTAAGTAAATTAACTTACTTTCGGGATATGATTCTGGACTTATGACATCATGAGTATGGAGCATGCAAGCCATCAGAAAGGCTCATGTATCCGTTGAGACTAAAGGACAATGAACAGTACTATGCATTAAATGCATCGCGAAATCTTTAAAAGCAGTCCTCTCTGAAAAATGAGATAGTGACTTCTGAGTACATAGCTTAAGATATAAACGGATATAATTTGATAGAGAGCACAACGGATACAATTCAAACGCCTCTCAAATTTATCTATATATATCACACACTTAGATGCTTGAAGAACATACCTTAGAACGCTCTATCTTGCAAACTTACCATCAAGCAAAGTATTCTCTCAAGCACTCTACTACCCTTTCTGAAAGCTTTCTGTTGCTTGAAGAATCACTAGTAGTTCTAAGTTGTCCTGAACCTTAACAAGAGATTGTTATTCGTGAAAGAGTTGAACTATCAGATACCATTTCTGAAGCTCATTCTCCAGCGGACACACCAATTACTTGGGTCAGTAAAGAGCAGATTGTCATCCACTGAACAAGTGTATTAAGTAGTCTTGTTCTGTTAGGCTCTCTGAAAACATAACTGAAAAGTTATACGAGAAGCCTCTCTGACAAACCTTATAACCAACACCATCAAGGCGTGGAGTAGAGGAAGTACTTGATTTGTGAAATCAGGGAATAACTCCAAGGTTATCTGAGTAGAGGAAGTACTTAGCTCTAGGAGCTGGGGAATAACTCAGGGGGAACATTTGGTTGGGAACCATTTGTTTAGGAATCTTAGAATAGGATTATTGTAAGGTAAACTCAATTATCTGTTCTAGTGAATTCTAGGTCTTAGAAAGACCGAAGTGGATTAGTTGGAGGATTACGCCACCTCTAGATACCACTATACTTGCTGTGTTATTTACCTTTCTGTATTTACATTTTAGCAAAGCACACACACACTTACTTATTGTTTCTGCACTTACCTATCTTAAAGTGTTCCGCGCTCTGAATTTAAGTATCAGAAACCCCCAGGTTTATGAGAAACTGTGTTTATCGACAAAAGTTTTAAAAGACTATTCACCCCCCCCCCCCCCCTAGTCTTTTACTTTGCCGTTATCTGGACCAACACACTATCAAAATGCCACTTTGAATTAGTCTTTAGAGTGTTCTGCACAAAACAGGAAACAGGAGATTAGGTTCTCATACCAACAATGGAACCATCTGGACTAAAGAATCTTCCAGTAGGAATCCATTTTTGAATGAATTTCTTAGGAACATTCTCTTTTCTCTAACAGGAACATAAGGAGGAATTCTAGTTAAATGATTAGTATCATTTTTATCAAGAACTATTTTCTTCCTTGGTGTGCTCCTAGGTGCTCCATTTGGTGCTTTCAGATACCTGTTAGGTTTCTGAGTTTGCTTCTTAGCAAACTTTGCTTTCCTAGCCAGATTTCTTCTAGCCCTAGCATTCAGATTTTCAGTGGCTTGACTCATCTTCCACGTCTGATAAATGTTGTGAGCAATTCTAGCCTTTAACCATCGTTCTTGCTCTTGTTTATACTCACGAGCAAGTTGTTTCCTGATGGCTTTATAGCCAATACCATTCCGGGCACCTGGTGCTATCTGAGTTCTCATCTCAGCAGCTTTGCTAGTCTCTGGGTAGTCTATTTTCTTTCCAGAAAATGTGACATAGGAGAATTTGCCAGCTCCTGCAATTCTTCCTTTCTGAGAGACATAGTCCTGTGGGTGATTACACTTTTCAGTGTTATGTTTCTTTTCAGAAACATTCCGAACAGTTTTCCTTGGGACTTGTTTTTCCCACAAAGGTTTGGTCGCAACTGCCTTTCCTTTGTCAGCAACCTTAGTTTTCTGACCAATGGTATAGGTTGTTTGGGAACCATCTTGCTGAGCGCTGACAAATGTTCTTCTTTCATCACTCTTATTCAGAGTGGTAGAACTATCTGTTTGTGTCCATTGAAGTCCTCTCTTTTCTGAAGGATCTCTTAAATAAGATTGTACTTCAGTAAGAGTGTCACTAGCTTTGGCATAAGATTGAAAAGATAGTTCTTTCTTTTTGAGTTCTTCATTCTCAGAAAGAAGATCTTCACATTTCTTTTGAAGATTGGCCAATGCTTTTTTATGTGACTTTTCTGTCTCAGATATCTGAGCTTTGAGAAATGCATTTTCAGCATCCTTTTTCTCAGATATCTTGAGTAATTGTGAATTTTCCTTTACAAGAGAATTCTTTTCTTCTTCAAGAATTTCGGCTCTAGCTCGGACCATTAGAAATTCTCTTTCATAGAGATCAAGTTCTCTTCTGAGATGTTCTAGATCTTTGATTCCTTCCTCATCACAATCATAAGTATAACAAGAAGTATGTGTTACCTCATCAGCCATTAGACAAGGTTCAATGTTGGAGATATCTGGAAAGATTTCTTCAGCCACTCCACACACTTCTTTCTTCTTTTGAACAAAGTCAATCACTTCATGAGAAACACCGCACATTTCTGGAGAAGGCAGTGTGGAATCATCTGAGTCTTCATCCTCAGAATCATACTCAATGTCTAGAGCATCCAGTTGGAGTTGAATCTTTTTCCTTTCTTCAGTGAGCATAGCTCTTTGGCTTCTCATCTTGAAGTTTCTCCTATCTTTCTTGTCACCTGTCTTTAGCTTGTTGAAGGCAGGGCAATCCTTCTTGAAATGACCAGGTTTCTGACAATAGAAACAAATATCGTTTCCGATTTCTGCTTCCTCAGTACTTGACGCTTTCTGAGCCGGCTTGTTCAGCGAGCTTTGCATATTTTTGTACTGGTGATAGTTTGAGCCTAGATGCTTTTTCAGCTTCTCTTTGGCTTTTCTTCTCTCTATTTTAGGAATATCTGTTTAGATTTTGATCAGCAATCTAATGACTTATCTTAGCTCAGAAAGGTGATTAGTACTCTTAGTTCACTTGAACAATGTAAAAGAGGAAACTCACTAAGTATGATAGTCTAGCAAATCTTGTATAGGATGTTAGGTCTCGAAATGTAATTTTTATTTTCTGAAGAAGACCAAGAAGAAGGCATCCGACAGGAAAGGTTCAACAAATTTTGAAGACTTGAAGATTGCACAAGATTGCTGAAGACAAAGGTTTTTCAGATACCTATGATTAGATATCTTGAAGACACAAGTGTTTTTAAATAAACAGTGTTACAATAGATATCTGAAAATTAAAAGGTTTCTGAAACGAGGAAAGTGCCCACAGATACCTACACTCAGATACCTTGGATAAAGATTATGTTTTCGGGAAACAATATATTCTTAACAAGTGATATCTGGAGCTGTGATGATCTCTGGAAAAGGATGTGCAAAGCCTCAGAAAGCATGCATTGTTCCGTTGGCACTACAGGACAAAGTATAGTACAGTGCATTAAATGCGCGAATGAAATGTCGAACAAAAGCGGTAACCGAAAAGAAGACAAACACTCTGATACTACACTCAGATATCAATTGTTTGAATTTGATTTAAGCCTAACGGATACTATTCAAACGGTACTCAAAATTCATCTATAAATATCAACACTTAAACTGCTTGAGAACACACCCAGAACTTACACTGAATACTCACACAAGCTCTCTCAAGAAAACTACTTACCTTCAAGCTTTTTGTTGCGACCAAAGCTCTTGATTCTAAGTAGCACAAAAGTTCTAAGTGTCCTGATTCTTAACAAGCATTGTTATTTGTGAAAGAGTTGAACTAAGATTTCATATCTGAGTTTCATTCTCTTGAACACTTACCATAGACTTAGGTCGATGAGAACAAGATACCATACATTGCAAAGTGTATTAAGTATACTTGATTCATAGAGCTATCTGAATAAGCGAACAAGTTATTAAAGAAGCTCATCGACAATTACCTTAACCAACACCTTAAGCGGCGTGGAGTCTGAAGTACTTAGTTTGGGAAACTAAGGAACAACTCAAAAGGTTATTGAGCACAGGAAGTACTTAGTTTGGGAAACTAAGGAACAACTCAAAAGGTTTATGAGTCTGAAGTACTTGGGCTGAAAGCGGGGAATAACTCGGGGAACACTTGGTTGGGAACTGGTGTATTTAGGAATCAAGAGAAGATATCGTAAGGTTACCTCATTTATACATCTTAGTGGATTCTAGGTGCGAGAAAGGCGAAGTGGATTAGTTGAAGGATTCGCCACCTTGGATACCACTATAAAAAGACTTGTGTTATTTACTTTCTGCAGTTTATTACTTGCTTTACTTATCTTGCAAAGTACTTACACTTATCTTGCTGAGCACGTGCACTTATCACAGAAAAGTCTTCCGCTCTCTGAAATTAAGTATCAGATATCTTCACAGTTATCTGAGAAACTGTGTTTATCAACAAAAGTTTTAAAATATTATTCACCCCCCCCCCCCCAGTCTTTTACTTTGCCGTTATCTGGACCAACAAGTGGTATCAGAGCCAGGTTGTTGCCAAGCTTTCTGCACCGAACCTAGATCCTAGATAAGTGCCCACTAACTGCTTTTCACCTACACTTGATTTGTTTGTTGAGTGTCTTTGCTGCAGGATGTCTTTAAGTGACGCCCCAATTCTCAAGCCAGAGAATTATGAAAAATGGAAGAACAACATGATGCTCCACCTAGAAGCCATCAGTGACGAAATGATCGAAGTAATAAAGAATGGCCCAATAGTCATTCAACAACTCAAGCAAGTCATAGAGGTTTCTAATGGTAGAGAGACAGAGAACAAAGCGATGGGTCTTGTTAGGAATATCTGTTTAGATTTTGATCAGCAACCTAATGACTTATCTTAGCTCAGAAAGGTGATTAGTACTCTTAGTTCACTTGAACACTGTAAAAGAGGAAACTCACTGAGTATGATAGTCTAGCAAATCTTGTATAGGATGTTAGGTCTCGAAATGTAATTTTATTTTAAGAAGACCAAGAAGAAGGCATCCATGAGGAAAAGATCAACGGTTGATGATTTGAAGCGCACAAGATTCTTTGAAGACAAGGGTTTTCGAAACATATGTCGAGATATCTTGAAGAAACAAGTGCTTGAAACATACATGTTGCAAAATATATCGAGAATAAAGGTTTACGACAAGGAAAGTGCCCACAGATATCTACACACAGATACTTTGGACATAAAATATGCTTCTGAAAAAGAAACATATTATAACAAGTTGTTCAAAAAAGTGGTATCTGGAGCTATGATGATCTCTGGAAAAGAACGTGCAAAGCCTCAAAAAGCTTGCATAGTTCCGTTGGCACTACAGGACAAAACATAGTACAGTGCATTAAATGCACAGACAGAAATGTCTGAACAAAAGTGGTAGCTTCTGAAGAAGAAGACAAGCACTTTCTGATTACTATATTCAGATATCAATAGTTTGAATTTGACTTGAGCCTAACGGATACTATTCAAACGACACTCAAATTCATCTATAATTAAATACCAACACTTAGACTGCTTGAGAACACACCTTAGAACACATTGAACTCCAATACTCACCCGAGCGCTCTCAAGTAAACTACTTACCTTCAAGCTTTCTGTTGCGACCAAAGCTCTTGATTCTAAGTAGCACAAAAGTTCTAAGTGTCCTGGTCCTGATCCTTAACGAGCATTGTTATTTGTGAAAGAGTTGAACTAAGATTTCTTATCTAAGTTTCATTCTCTTGAACACTTACCATAGACTTGGGTTAGTAGAGAACAAGATACCATACATTGCAAAGTGTATTAAGTATACTTGATTCACAGAGCTATCTGAATAACTGAATAAATTATTAAAGAAGTTCACCTGACAAACAAACCTAAACCAACACCATATACGGCGTGGAGTATAGGAAGTACTTAGTTTGGGAAACTAAGGAACAACACCAAGGTTGCTGAGCACATGAAGTACTTAGCTTGGGAAGCTAAGGAATAGCTCAAAAAGGTTTCTGAGTACAGGAAGTACTTGGCTGTGAAAGCCGGGGAATAACTTAGGGGGAACACTTGGTTGGGAACCTAGTGCGTTTAGGAATCAAGAAAAGATATCTGTAAGGTTACCTCATTTATCTTAGTCGATTCTAGGTCTGAGAAAGACCGAAGTGGATTAGTTGAAGAATTACGCCACCTTCAGATACCACTATAAAAAGACTCGTGTTATTTACTTTCTGCAGTTTATTACTTGTTTTACTTATTGCAAAGTACTTACACTTATCTTGCTGAACACGTGCACTTATCTCAGAAGTCTTCCGCTCTCTAAAATTAAGTATCAGATATCTTCACAGATATCTGAGAAACTGTGCTTATCGACAAAAGTTTTGAAAGACTATTCACCACCCCCCCCCCCCTCTAGTCTTTTACTTTGCCGTTATCTGGTCCAACAAGTTGTATCAGAGCGGGAGGTTCCCAAGCCTTCTGCACTGAACCTAGATCCCAGATAAGTGCTCACTAACTGCTTTTCACCTACACTTGATTCGTTTGTTTAGTGTGTTTGCTGCAGGATGTCTTTAAGTGACGCCCCAATTCTCAAGCCAGAGAATTATGAGAAATGGAAGAACAACATGATGCTCCACCTAGAAGCCATCAGTGACGAAATGATCGAAGTAATAAAGAATGGCCCAATAGTCATTCAACAACTCAAGCAAGTCATAGAAGTTTCTAATGGTTGAGACGGAGAACAAAGTGATGGGTCTTCACAGACAAATGCATCAACCAGTAGGAGACCTGCTAGTCAAGTTATTTACGAACTAAAGCCCAGAGAACTCTGGACATCGGAAGATGCCAAGAGAAATAGATTGGATGGACAGGCTCGTAATATCATCATACGTTCTACTCCAGAGCACATACGATTATGTAAGCTGGGGTGCAAAAAGTGGTAGTGGCTGATTGAAGAAAAGCTGTCTTGCTTTGAAAAACAAAGGAAAATAAGTTCGAAGTTTTGAAGCTAAAATTCCAAAACTTTAAACAAGGTCCCATAGAGACTCTTGAAGAACTAGATTTCCGGTTTACAACACTTATGAGTGACATGGCTGCACTTGGTGAAAGTAATAGATATACCTAGTCAGAAAAGATTAAAACAATTGTGAGAAGTCTAAATCATAGCAGGAACACAAAGTTTTCTACTTTAACCAAGGAATGCGGACATCACTCTGTGGAACTTTTCTCTCACCTTGCCACTTTGTGACTATGAGACAACTCAAAGGAACAAACAAGCGAGAAGTTGCAGTGTTGCTCTAGTTGCTCAAGGAACTTCGAAAGAAGAAAGCGAGGATGTGTGAGGATGCTCTTCTTGTAAAGCAAATGGGAAAATATGTCGGTCGAAATTGAGAGAAGAAAAGCGAAAGAGAAGTGAAAAAGCATCTAGGCTAAAACTATCACCGACAAAATATACAAACCTCATTGAACAAGCCACTAAAAAGCATCAAATCTTGAGGAAATCGGAAATGATATATGTTTCTATTGCCGAAACACGGTCATTTCAAGAAGGATTATCTGCCTTCAACAAATTTAAGACATGTGACAAGAAAGATAGAAGAATCTTCAAAAGAAGTCAAAGAGCTATGCTCACTGAAGAAAGGAAAAAGATTCAACTCCAACTGGATGCTCTAGATATTGAGTCTGATTCTGAGGATGAGGATTCAGATGATTCCACACTGCCTTCTCCAGAAATATGCGGTGTTTCTCATGAAGTAATTGACTTTGGTCAAAAGAAGAAAGAAGTGTGTGGAATGGCTAAAGAAATCTTCACAGATATCTCCAACATTGAACCTTGTCTAATGGCTGATGAAGGAATCAAAGAACTGGAAAATCTCAGAAAAGAAATTGATCTTTACAAAAGAGAATTTTAATGTTCCGAGCTAGAGCCGAAAATTTCGAAGAAGAAAAGAATTCTCTTGCAAAGGAAAATTCTAAATTAATCAAGATATCTGAGAAAAAGGATCTTTGAAAATGCATTTCTCAAGGCTCGGATATCTGAGACGAAAAGAATCATAAAGAAGCAATGGCCAATCTTCAAAAGAAATGTGAAGGTCTTCTTTCTGAGAATAAGGAACTCAAAAAGAAAGAACTATCCTTTCAATCTTATGCCAAAGCTAGTGACAGTCTTACTGAAGTACAATCTTATTTAAGAGATCCTTCAGAAAAGAGAGGACTTGGGCTGGACACACACACAGACAGTTCCACCACTCTGAATAAGAGTAATGAAGGACTAACATTCGTCAGTGCTCAGCAAGGTGATTCCCAAACAATCTACAGTATCGGTCAGAAAGCTAAGATTGTTGACAAAGGAAAGGCAGTTGCGACCAAGCCTTTGTGGGAAAAACAAGTCGAAAAAGCTGAGAAATGTCTCTGAAAAGAAACATAACATTGAGAAGTGCAATCACCCACAGTGCTATGTCTCTCAAAAAGGAAAAATTGCAGGAGCTGGCAAATTTTCTTATGTCACATTTTCTGGAAAGAAAATTGATCATCCAGAGACTAGCAAAGCTGCTGAGAAGAGATCTCAGACAGCATCAGGTGCTCGGAATGGTATAGGCTATAAACCCATTGAGAAACAACTTGCTCGCGAATACAAACAAGAGCAAGCACGATGGTTAAAGGCTAGAATTGCTCACAGCAATTATCAGAAGTGGAAGATAAATCAAGCCACTGAAAGTCTGAATGCCAGGGCTAGAAGAAATCTGGCTAGGAAAGCTAAGTTTGCTGAAAAGCCGACTCGAAATCGGCAGTGTCTGAAAGCACCAAATGGAGCACCTAGGAACACACCAAGGAAGAAAATAGTTCTTAACAACAATGATACTAATCATTTAACTAAGATTCCTCCTTATGTTCCTGTTAGATAAAAGAATGTTCCTAAGAAATTCATTCAAAAATGGATTCCTACTGGAAGATTCTTTAATCCAGATGGTTCCATTGTTGGTATGAGAACCTAATCTCCTGTTTTCTGTTTTGTGCAGAATACTCTAAAGACTAACTCAAAGTGGCATTTTGATAGTGGATGTGGGAAGCACATTACAGGAGACAAAGCAAATCTGATTAACTACAAAAAATGCAATGATGGACCAATTATCAGGTTTGCTGGAGGAGATGAAAATCCAACCATAGGTTTTGGCAATTTGAAGTTCGGCGCCCTCACAATCTCTGAAGTACTTCATGTAAAGGGATTGAAATATAATCTCCTAAGCATGAGTCAACTAGTAGACAAAGGGTACACTGTCAAGATCAAGTCAAAACAATAAGTCAAAGCAGACAGTCTTGGTTGCAAGGCGTAAAGGAAATCTTTATGTTGCTGATTGGGTATCCGCCACAACCGAAGAATGTCTCATGGTGATTCAATCTGGCCACACTGAGGAAAATTGGCTATGGCATAAAAGAATGAGTCAAGAAAGAGTTGGTGGTTGGTTTACCCAAAATGGCATATAGAAAAGAAGGTGTATGCTGAGCTTGCCAAATGGGAAAACAATCCAAAACATCTTTCAAGTCTAAAACTAGACATTCCAGTGAGAGGCCACTGCAAATGTTACATATGGATCTCTTTGAATCCTCAGTAACTAGTTATGCAAGAAAGAAGTATGGTCTGGTTGTTGTTGATGATTACTCAAGATTCACTTGGGTTGTCTTTCTCAAACACAAATCTGATGCAAGGGTTGAGATACCTAACTTGCTGAATAAGCTCGAAGTCATGAAAAATGACAAGGTATCTATAATCAGAACAGACCATGGTACTGAGTTTGTAAACCAGTACATCAAAGAGTTTTGTACTTGCAAAGGTATACGACATCAACTATCTTCTGTAAGGACACCACAACAAAATGGTGTTGCTGAAAGAAAGAATAGGACCCTGAAAGAAGCAGCAAGAACAATGCTTGCGACCTTTGAAATAAGTGAGATCTATTGGGTTGAAGCTGTAAACACATCATGCTACACTCAAAATAGATGTCTGATTAACAAACACCATGACAAAACTCCGTACGAGCTTTTCATTGGTAGACCCCCTAGTATCAAACATCTAAGGGTGTTTGGTTGTAGATGTTTTGTTCTTAACAATGGAAAAGAATACTTGAGAACATTTCAACCAAAGGCAGATGAAGGAGTATTTCTTGGTTATTCTCTGAATAGAAAAGCATACAGAATCTACAACAAAAGAACGCAAAAGATCGAAGAATCTATTCACGTAGTATTCTATGAAGGAAACAAGAAAGTACTCTTAAATGATGATCTCTCAGATAGGTTCAAAGAACTAATGAATAAAGATTCTGACAAAGGATCCTCAGAAGGAAACAATTCTATCATTCAAATAGAGGATGAGTCTGACGATGAAAAGCAACCTATGCTTAGTAACAACCAGATGACTCTGAGACATGATGAAGAATTTCCTATGAGAATTCCAGAAATGGAACAGGCTACTGAGAACCTTCATCATGAAAAGGTATCTGGAAATGAGATTGCTGAAATGCAAGATCCAGATATCTCTAACACTGAAAAAGTGTCAGATATCCATGACATTTCCCATGTGTCAGATATCGAATCTTGCACAAGTATCTCATCAAGATCATATTGATTCACATGCAAATCAAATTGATATTGATCCTACTAGTTCAAAACCCATTATGAAATGGATAAGAAATCATCCTTCAAAAGATGTGATTGGTCCCATAGACCAAGGAGTTAGAACTAGAAGAGCAATCGCTGAAAATGCAAGTTGTCTCTATGGATGTTTCATCTCAAAAATTGAACCAAAGACTATAGAAGAAAACATTAAAAGATCAAGATTGGATCTCTGCAATGCAAGAAGAGTTGGATCAATTTGAGAGAAACAAAGTCTGGAAACTGGTTCCATTTGTTGTGGAATATCATGTCGGAACCAAGTGGGTTTTGAAACAAAATGAATGAGTCAGTGAAATAACGAAACAAAGCTAGGTTGGTTGCGAGGATTCACCGGTGAAGGACTAGATTTTGATGAATCTTATGCACCGGTTGCAAGATTGGATGCAATAAGACTCTTTCTAGCCTTCTGACTCATAATGACTTTGATTTATTAGATGGATGTCAAGAGTGCATTTCTAAATGGGGGCTGGTGAGGATGTCTATGTTGAGCAACCACGAGGTTTTGAAGTTTCCTCGAGAAAGTAGGATGGTCTATAAGCTTCAAAAGCTCTGTATGGGCTGAAACAAGCTCGAGCATGGTATGATACATTGGCCAAATACCTACTAGAAAGTGGCTTCAAGAAAGGAGATGTTGACAAAGACTCTTCACCTTTGAACCATGACGAAAGCGCTTTTAGTTCAAGTATATGTTGATGACATTATATTTGGATCTAAAGACAAACAACTTTGTGAAGATTTTCTTGAACTCATGAAATGTAAATTTGAGATGAGCATGATGGGAGAATTGAATTACTTCCTAGGGCTGCAAGTCAAGCAACTCAATGATGGAATATTCATTAGTCAAACAAAGTATGCAAAGGACATACTCAATAAATTTAATCTAAAGCCTTACGAAAGAATGCTAAAATACCAATGAGCATCAGAACCAAAATGACCTATTGAATCGACAAGAGTGTTGAAGAGCAGTATAGGAAATTGATTGGATCGCTACTATACCTCACTGCAAGTAGACCTGATATTCATTATGCAGTTGGAGTGTGTGCTAGATTTCAGACAAATCCAATGCAGTCACACTAAAACATTGCTATGAAAATATTAAGGTATGTAAAAGGTACTATAGAAGTTGGATTGTGGTATCCAAAAGAGTGGATTGAGTTTGGTTGGCTATTAGGATGCCGACTATCTTTGGATCATTGCTTGATAGAAAAAGCACCTCGGGAACTTGTCAATTTCTTGGTGCTAGATTAATATCATGGTTGACAAGAAACAAAATTCAATTGCAACATCTACCACAATTTGAATATATTCTTCTTTGGGTGTTGTGCTTCCAGATATTGTGGATCTGACAACAACTCAAAGACTATGGACTCGATGAAGAAAACTCCCATTTTACTGACAACACAAGTGCCATTGCCATAACTCAGAATCCTAATTTTCATGCAAGAAAAAAGCACATTGATGTCAGACACCACTTCATCAGAGACCATGTTGAAAAAGGCAATATAGAGATACTCAAGATTGGCACTGAAGACCAACTTGCAGATATCTTCACTAAGCCACTACAAGAAAGTAGATTTTTAGCCTTAAGACACAGTCTTGGTCTAATGGAGCTACCAAAGAACTGAAAAAGTTCAGAAAAGAGATATCAAAGAAGAGAGAAGAGAAATCTAGAACTTGTATCCAGAGAAGAGGAATGCAGGCAGGTATCCGAAACGAAAGGCTAAAAGGGTAAAATGGCTATTTGAAGATCTACGAGGCGGGTACTTAGATATCTAGATCACTTTCGGTGAGGGGAACAAAGAGAATAATCTGGTTGCATTCAACTACTCTCTTGAAATTTTTATCATTACTATCTTTGTGTAAAACTTGGACAAATACTTAGTGTGAGATAGACTCAGATGCACACAGTGTTCTTAGGCACATAGAAATGTGATTGATAGCTAATAGCGAAAAGTCATTAAGCGGGCACAATTACATTTGTTGATTGTGATCATTCTTTGAAGAAGCAATGGTGACCCTTGATGAATTAGGCGATTGATCTTCTGGCTGATTAACTCTCGGTAAATAGTGGAATTGAAATTCGGCGGGGCCCACTATACATTTAATGCCGAACAAGCTTTTACTCACGCTGCAATTCTGAGATACTTACACAAAATTAATTTGAATGTATATATCATGGAGATTACATTGCTATAAATATGAGATTTGGGCAAAAGAAATTACTTCGCCTAATCGAACATCTGAGACTTACAAGAATAGCAAAATTATCTTCTTCTATTTCTCGCAAATTTCTTCAACCTCTGCAAATCTCATTAGTTTTACGCAAAGAATCACTAATCTCTAACGAAACTTCTTTCAAACTTGAAAAACTTACACTATATAAAGAGATGGCTCCTAGCGTTCGTCTACGAAACCCCAATCTTCTATCACTGATGCTTTGAAAAGCAAGCACGAGTTGGTGATAGTAAACAATCGATTGGTAGGAGACTTTAATCCCGATCATTGGACTTCAAATCACGGGATGATTTGGGGTGGTGCCATGATTGAGGAATACCTCACAATTTGTTGAAAACCAAGCCGATAGGAAGCGATCCTTGACATGCTTGAAAAGGCACAAATCGAGGTTTTCTATACGCTCTTCGGTGGAATCTCTTCACTAGATGTGTTAGAATTCTACAATAACTCGAGATTATATCTGTGTTTACGAAAACCTTTGGAATAGTGTCATAAAGACTTGATCGAGGAAAGGAAATCATACGGACTTAACAACTACGCAAGTTGTTTGAACTTCAAAATCTTGGAAAGGATTTTGAAATAGACACCAAGGATGATGATCTCCTTGAAGGTGTAAAAGGTTATGCGATGCGTGTGTGATCTTGAAAACCAGATACACCCTTGATTTCAAACTTGCGACATCGAACCGGACATCTGTTGGTTCCTTTGGGATGTGTTGGCATGTATTCTTCACAGATGCTTTGATGGTCTACAAGGAGGTCTTGACGGATAAGCGAAGAAAACTGGATGATGATGTTCTTGCTACAACAAGACAAAGGCTAGAAACCCTTTTAATTGGGGAAATGCGCCTTCATGAAATTTGTGAAGAAGATTGAGGCTTTGAGCCTACAATCACTAAAGGGACTTCTTGAGCGAAAGGCCACGATAAGCTATAGTGCGAAGATATGCTACTTCTTTGGAATGTCTTGGCATTGAGCTCGGAGAGGCGGAGATATTGCGGTAACCTACTCTACAAATATGAGTATACAAACATCTTTGAAAAAGGTTCTTGGATCACGAGAAAGGTTCGAAGCAAAAAATGAAGAGGTATCTAAGGGAAAAGTTGCGACGAAGCCGAACTTCACGAAAGAAGTCTGGCGGCAAATCGGAAGGCACACCCATTGAGGTTGTCGATTCCGGATACTGCCGTGGCCGATGAACTAATAAATGCGAGATGAACTCATCAATCTTTGCAAAGAGGTATCGACTACTGAACAAGTAGACTCAGCAAGAGAAAGTGCTTTCAGAAATGTGAAGACTATTACAGAAAGCCTTGCTGATGAACTCAGAAATACTACCAAAAGTGGTGAAAGATACCAAGCCCTATATCGATGAAACATGAGAATTATGGACCAATCGGTTCTAATCTTGATGAAAGCTACGATGATGAAGATGATGAGCTAGTCATCTCTCAAGTCTAGAAAAATCGAAAAGGGCTAAGGTTCTTTGAAATAATGGCGGTGTAGAGGTATCTGAAGAAGAACCTACACCATAGGTTGCTGAACAAGAACCTATAGAAAAGGTTGTTGGTTCCATCACACCATCAGGGACAGTCACATATGCACAACCTCAAGAAGCCCTGATGAGTGGTGACCTAGTATTGGTATGTGATGCAGCGCCACACTTAAAGATCTGGAAGAGCTCTCAAATGCTCAAATGTACGCTTCGGACAACCACAACCTGACCACAATAGCTACAAGTGGTTGATGAAATGGTAAATGAACTTCATTTCGACATGCCGACATGATATCTTGAAGAAAATCCTGCAAATGGCGGGTTCCCCGACTCAAGAGAGGATCAAACTAAGACACTACTCGAATGATCAACCGGGGAGGCATTTGAATTAGCCACTCGGAAAGGTTGAAGTACCTCAAACTTCCAACAAAGAAGCAACCTTTGGAACAACGAGACCAACTCATGGAAGGTCACAAGTTTGAGAGACTACTCGACTGACATTGCTCGGTGTGAATAGTTTGTACTTGTGAATTTCTTTATGTTTTCTGTCTTGTTAACTAATAAAAATTCTTTGTTACAGGCTGAATTAGAAACAAAAGAGCAGAGGAAGCTGCAAAGCTTGCCTCGAGAATCACGAGAGGCCTCCATAGCCTCACCACTTAAGGAACATGAGCACATCTCACGGTGAAACAGTTCCTTAAGATATAACATCTCGGATATGTGCTTTATACACTTGACTAATACTATTAAATTATACATTTCAAATAGGCTCAAGCGAGAAGAAAAATGAAGAAATGAAAAGTCTATCTCTTGAGAAAAGAATCGAGAGACTTCGAGGTCTACGAGGAACAAGTATCTGAACCTTCTGCAGAGAAGGTATTTCATTCAGATACCTAAAATCTTCAAAGACAAATCTCGGATCATTTTTCTCAAACTAACACTGTCTACTTAAACAAGTTCAAAAAGAAGTAGAAGTTCTTTGAGGTTGCCGCTAAATCCCCTGACAATGGAAATTGATGAGGCGTCAAAACCTTCATCACAAGAAAAATTTCGGAGGCTGCAAGTCTCGAGCAACAATGTTGATCCTCCAATAGTGGAGGTAATTGACCACTCAGATATCTGATTTTGAAAATAGAATTTTTCTTGCTAAATTTCCTAAGTGTTATGTTTCTAATCTCAGGTTCACGGAGAAAGAAAGATCACTGAGGATCATACTTCCCAGTCTCCTCCTCATATCCAGATATCTAAGGCACCTGGAACCTCAGTAGTCCAACCCTCTGAGCCTGTTGTTGTTGCACAGGTAACACAGATACTTGACTACTCTAAAACTCAGATATCTAAACAAGTTTTGAAACTAATTCAAAACTCTTTCTTTCAGGCTCAAAGTAGTGCCAAGAAGGAGTCAAATGATGACTATGAGAACCTTCTTCCCTTCTTCAAGACTCATACCTTGCCAAAGCATATTCAATGCTTCAAGAAATGGCAGAGGTTAAGGTGCTCTGATCTCTCTGAAATACTGAGAATCACAGATCAACCAACAAGACGAGCACGAGCTCTTGACCTGGAAAACTTCATCCATGCAATGTTCCCTACTGAACAATATCAGGTTGCGACCCTAATGCATAAGGATTTTTCCAAGAAAGTGGCACACAAATTGGTGCAAGCCTTGAAGCAGCGAGATGGTGGACAAGATTGCAAATGGCATTCAAGCGATCACCGAGACACTACAATTTATTCATACGAACAAGAAGAGGTTAATGGGCGAAGATCACTATTCTGAAGTGATTAATCTTGTATCGAAGGCGATGAGGAGGAAGAAATAGATGAGAATAACTTTGATGAACCTCCTCGACCATCATAAAAGAATGATGATGATATGACGGATGATGATGCCCTGCACCGGAGACGGGAGGAATTGCACAAGGAAACAATACCTCAAATTTGAAAAGCACCTTTGAGAGGACATCACAATCCCTCCTCCATCTCCTCGAAATCCACTCATCCTTCACATCAATCCCAACAACAAAAGACACTATTGAACAAGTAGTTGAGCACTCGAGGAAACAACTCGGAAGATATTAAATACTCAAGCAGAACTTCTCAACTCGAACAAGCTGTTGGAAGAAGAGCATGACTCCCTCTTCAACTTGAAGAGCTAGTTAAATCCGAGATAAAGCGCGATCAACTACAAGACCAATACTTACAAGAGGCGGTAGCTTACTCGAGGTTAAAGAGCTCCAGGATGCTGTAAATGCTATTGCTAAGGAGCTAGATACTGAAGAAGTATCTAAAGAAAAGCATGATGCTAAGGCTGCATCACCATCAAAAGACAAACCATCCTCCTCTCAGAAAGGAAAGATGCCCATCTACGAGATGGTTCTTTGGTGTGAAAAATCTTGAAAATGTCGAGAGGATGAAGATCAATTGGTGATGATTTCGGATGATGAAGAAGAAAAGACTTTGGCGAACACGCAATGAACACTTGGCGGTTTCTCATCTTAAAGGAAGCTAATTTCTCGAAGTTTTCAACAAAGCGCGAATGTCCACACCCATGAATATATGAGCAGATATCAAGTTTTGGCACATCTTAAAGGAGATGTCTTCACAAAACAAAGATGTAATTGCCTCGATCCCCTCATATATGCGAGAAATTCTTTGAGCTCATCACTCGAGAGAACAACCGGTATGATCATTGCTCGGAAGGATGCAGGAATGGTAAGGGCGATGATGTGTCACTTCTTTGAAAAAGCTTTTCATGAGGCAAGTTACTGCTTTGAAAGCAGATGCTATACTAGGCCCATTGGCGAGCTCACATATAAGGAAAATGGACTTATCAAACAAAATCAGAGCTCGAGGCTGAACTTAGTTGGTCACTTTTCTGCAACTACTTGCAAAGAATTTTGAGTCCCTCTCGATTCTTTTGTGGTACTTAATCGATCGACAATGACTAAGGGGAAGAATTTGGATCTCAAGATCGGGGAGGAAAGAAGAAATCTAGAGTTGGTGCGCTTTCGAGAAAGGAAGAGGAAACAAGAAAACTTCCCGACCACCACTCGAATAGATGATCCCTCATCAAATCAGTACTTTGCAAATAGTAGCTACTTCCAATGACTTAAGAAACTACAATGGTAACAAGGGCCATGGCAAAAGACCTCCAAGGAGTACCAAGGCTCGAAGGAGAAGACAAGTAAGAGGATTGATGAATCTTACGAAGAAGAAGAAGAAGGCCAAATCAAATCCTAAGCAATGAAGAAGGCGCAAAAGTCTCACAAGAATTAATCTTGGTGATGATGAAGAGGCGATGAAGATGAAGCTCCTCTTCATAGAAAAGGAAAATTGATAGCCTAAGCGAGCCCATAGGCAAAGCCTTTAGCGACTAAAACACCCTCTGGAAATACCAAGTCTATCCGGTGGTTCTTCAAGCAATCCCCAAAGGAGAATTCTAGACAAAGAAGGAGCAGTGAGGTGAACAAAGAAAACTTCAACTACCACTCGGGGCTGAAGAAGCGAAGATTGAGTATGTGAAGACCAACAATGATTCATCATCTCTGGTGCATTAATCGGAAGAATAGCTCTTGGATTACGGAACTCAAGCACCTCTTGGTAAATTCAAGGATTCAGAACCAATCCATAAGCGACTCATGGCATGGAGAAAAGATAAGCCAATCTTGATTAACACCAACCACATCAAAGCATGGTTGGATTTTGAAGTAATCAAGAGAGAGCGAAGCCATGAAGAAGGACCTCTCGATGAATGTCCTTATGGAAAGCAGGATGATGTGCACGAATTCTCAACATTCTTTGGAGCGACAAGAACAAGACTTGCGGTGGAACACTATGAGTCCTTCTATAGCGAAGATCAATACAAGGGTGACATCGGATGTCGAAGATCATCTATGAATACTTCAAGCTATCGGATATCGAATCGAGCATGCACGGAAGTGGGGAAGTATCGTGGGTCAAGCATTTTGTCGAGAAATCCACCAAAACCAACAAGGAAGTCGTGGATTTGCGAGACATAGAGATGATTGTCGAAGTCTTCTCTGACTACTCGATGATATCAAAAGGTTTGGTGATAGGAAATTTGCGGTGATCCATGTAAGCTGTTTTGAAGACTTGAAGATTTTGAAGACTTGAAGACTTGTCATTTAGAATGTTCACTTGGAGCTTGGTAACTCTGTTGTTCTATTTTACTAAGTAGTTTACGTGATTTCTTTGGTTGATCTTTTCATTAAATCTTGAAAAAGTTATCTGTAAGCTTTCTCATATCATATCTAATGAACTTACTCTCGGATATCATTTTCTATAAAGATAACTTATCGACAAAGATCACACCTTGTGATTTGGTTGATGTTTACTTTACGCATAATTATATGAATTGAAAGATCATAAGAAATAATTAAGTGGTGGATTGTTTCCTCATCCAGATTTGTAATAGGTCATATAGTCATCGTTGACTGATCAAAATGGGGGAAATTTGTTAGGAATATCTGTTTAGATTTTGATCAGCAACCTAATGACTTATCTTAGCTCAGAAAGGTGATTAGTACTCTTAGTTCACTTGAACACTGTAAAAGAGGAAACTCACTGACTATGATAGTCTAGCAAATCTTGTATAGGATGTTAGGTCTCAAAATGTAATTTTTATTTTCTGAAGAAGACCAAGAAGAAGGCATCCGGAGGAAAAGATCAGCGGTTTGATGATTTGAAAGCGCACAAGATTCTTTGAAGACAAGGGTTTTTCGAAACCTATGTCGGATATCTTGAAGAAACAAGTGTTTGAAACATACATGTTGCAAAAGATATCGAGAATAAAGGTTTATGAGACAAGGAAAGTGCCCAAAGATATCTACACTCAGATACCTTGGACATAAAATATGCTTCTGAAAAAGAAACATATTATAACAAGTTGTTCAAACAAGTGATATCTGGAGCTATGATGATCTCTGGAAAAGAACGTGCAAAGCCTCAGAAAGCTTGCATAGTTCCGTTGGCACTACAGGACAAAATATAGTAAGGAACAACTCCAAGGTTGCTGAGCACAGGAAGTACTTAGCTTGGGAAGCTAACGAATAGCTCAAAAGGTTTACGATGCAGAAGTACTTGGCTGTGAAAGCCGGGGAATAACTCAGGGGGAACACTTGGTTGGGAACCTAGTGCATTTAGGAATCAAGAAAAGATATATGTAAGGTTACCTCATTTATCTTAGTGGATTCTAGGTCTGAGAAATACCGAAGTGGATTAGTTGAAGGGCATACCTTCAAATACCACTATAAAAAGACTCGTGTTATTTACTTTCTGGAGTTTATTACTTGTTTTACTTATTGCAAAGTACTTACACTTATCTTGCTGAACACGTGCACTTATCTCAGAAGTCTTCCGCTCTCGAAAATTAAGTATCAGATATCTTCACAGATATCTGAGAAACTGTGCTTATCGACAAAAGTTTTAAAAGACTATTCACCCCCCCCCCCCCTTTAGTCTTTTACTTTGCCGTTATCTGGACCAACAGGTCTTCACAGACATATGCGTCAACCAGTGGGAGACCTACCAGTCAAGTTATTTACGAACCAAAGCCCAGAGAGCTATTGACATCGGAAGATGCCAAGAGAAATCGACTGGATGGTCAGGCTCATAATATCATCATACGTTCTACTCTAGAGCACATCTGATTAAAGCATGGAGTGCAAAAGCAATGAAAGTGGCACGGCAATTGATTGAAGAAATCTGTCTGTACGGAAAAACAAAGGAAAACATGTTGAAGTTTTGAAGCTCAAATTCCAAAACTTTAAACAAGGTCCCACGAGACTCTTGAAGAACTAGATTTCGGTTTACAACACTTATGAGTGACATGGCTGCACTTGGTGAGAGTAATAGATATACCCGGTCGGAAAAGATTAAGACTATTGTGAGAAGTCTAAATCATAGCTGGGAACACACAAAGTTTTCTACTTTAACGAAGGAATGCGAATATCACTCTGTGGAACTTTTCTCTCACTTTGCCTTGTTGACTGTATGAGACAACTCGAGAGAACAAACAAGCGAGAAGTTGCAGAATGTTGCTCTAGTTGCTCAAGGAACTTGAAAAAGAAGAAAGGCAAGGAGGTGGCGAGGATGGTCTTCTTGTAAACGAATGGGAAAATATGTCAGTCGAGAAATTGAGAGAAGAAAAGACAAAGAGAAGCTAAAAAAGCATCTAGGCTCAAACTACCACCAGTCGTCCACACTAACAATCCACCCTTCCCCTCCAAAAGGGGATAAAGCTTGCTGAACAAGTCGGCTCAGAAAGTATCAAGTACTGAGGAAGCAGAAATCGGAAACGATATCTGTTTCTATTGTCAGAAACCTGGTCATTTCAAGAAGGATTGCCCTGCATCAACAAACTAAAGACAGGTGACAAGAAAGACAGAAGAATCTTCAAAAGATGTCAGAGAGCTATGCTCACTGAAGAAAGGAAAAATATTCAAATCCAATTGGATGCTCTAGATATTGAATCTGATTACGAGGATGAGGATTAGATGATTCCTACGCCTTCCCCGTAAATGCGGTGTCTCTCATGAAGTAATTGACTTTGGTCAAAAGAAGAAAGAAGTGTGTGGAATGGTGAAGAAATCTTTCGGATATCTCAACATTGAACATTGTCTAATGGCTGATGAGGTAACACATACTTCCTGTTATACTTATGAAAGTGATGAAGAGGGAATCAAAGATCTGGAAAAACTTAAAAGAGAACTTGATCTCTATGAAAGATAATTTCTAATGATCCGAGCTAGAGCCGAGAACCTTGAAGAAGAAAAGAATTTTCTTGTAAAGGAAAATTCTCAAATAATCAAGATATCTGAGGAAAAGGATGCTGAAAATGCATTTCTCAAGGCTCAGATATCTGAGACCGAAAAGTCACATAAAGAAGCAATGGCCAATTTCCAAAAGAAATGTGAAGATCTTCTTTCTGAGAATAAGGAACTCAAAAAGAAAGAACTATCTTTTCAATCTTATGCCAAAGCTAGTGACACTCTTACTGAAGTACAATCTTATTTAAGAGATCCTTCAGAAAAGAGAGGACTTGGGTTGGACACATACACAGACAGTTCCACCACTCTGAACAAGAGTAATGAAGGAGGAACATTTGTCAGTGCTCAGCAAGGTGATTCCCAAACAATCTACAGTATCGGTCAGAAGGCTAAAATTGTTGACAAAGGAAAGGCAGTTGCGACCAAGCCTTTGTGCGAAAAACAAGTCCAAAAGGAAAACTGTTGGAAATGTCTCTGAAAAGAAACATAACACTGAGAAGTGTAATCACCCACTGTGCTATGTCTCTCAAAACGGAAAAATTGCAGGAGCTGATAAATTTTTCTATGTCACGTTTTCTGGAAAGAAAATTGATCATCCAGAGACTAGCAAAGCTGCTGAGAAGAGATCTAAGACAGCATCAGGTGCTCGGAATGGTAATGGTATAAAGCCATCGGGAAACAACTTGCTCGTGAATACAAACAAGAGCAAGAACGATGGTTAAAGGCTACAATTGCTCACAGCAATTATTAGAAGTGGAAGACAAATCAAGCCACTGAAAATTTGAATGCCAGGGCTAGAAGAAATCTGGCTAGGAAAGCTAAGTTTCTTTGAAGCACTCGAGAAACTGCAGTGTCTGAAAGCACCAAATGGAGCACCAAGGAACATACCAAGGAAGAAAATAGTTCTTAACAACAATGATACTAATCATTTAACTAAGATTCCTCCTTATGTTCCAGTTAGACAAAAGAATGTTCCTAAGAAATTCATTCAAAAATGGATTCCTACTGGAAGATTCTTTAATCCAGATGGTTCCATTGTTGGTATGAGAACCTAATCTCCTGTTTCTTGTTTTGTGCAGAACACTCTAAAGACTAACTCAAAGTGGCATTTTGATAGTGGATGTGGGAAGAACATGACAGGAGACAAGGCAAATCTGATCAACTACAAAAAATGCAATGATGAACCAATTATCAGGTTTTCTGGAGGAGATGAAAATCCAACCATAGGTTTTGGCAATTTGAAGTTCGGCACCCTCACAATCTCTGAAGTACTTCATGTAAAGGGATTGAAATATAATCTCCTAAGCATGAGTCAACTAGTAGACAAAGGGTACACTGTCAAGATCAAGTCAAAACTATGTAAAGTGATTGACAATGAGTCAAAGCAGACAGTCTTGGTTGCAAGGCGTAAAGGAAATCTTAATGTTGCTGATTGGGCATCCGTCACAACCGAAGAATGTCTCATGGTGAGTCAATCTGGCCACACTGAAGAAAATTGGCTATGGCATAAAAGAATGAGTCACTTGAATTTCAAAACTCTGAATAAGCTAGCCAAGAAAGAATTGGTGGTTGGTTTACCCAAAATGGCATATAGAAAAGAAGGTGTATGCTTAGCTTGCCAAATGGGAAAACAATCCAAAACATCTTTCAAGTCTAAAACTAGACATTCCAGTGTAAGGCCACTGCAAATGTTACATATGGATCTGTTTGAATCCTCGGTAACTAGTTATGCAGGAAAGAAGTATTGTTGGTTGTTGTTGATGATTACTCAAGATTCACTTGGTTTGTCTTTCTCAAACAAAAATCTGATGCAAGGGTTGAGATACCTACCTTGCTGAATAAGCTCGAAGTCATGAAAAATGACAAGGTATCTGTAATCAGAACAGACCATGGTACTGAGTTTGTGAACCAGTACATCAAAGAGTTTTTTACTTGCAAAGGTATACAACATCAACTATCTTCTGTAAGGACACCACAACAAAATGGTGTTGCTGAAAGAAAGAATAGGACCCTGAAAGAAGCAGTAAGAACAATGCTTGATGACATTGAAATAAGTGAAATCTATTGGGTTGAAGCTGTAAACACAGCATGCTACACTCAAAATAGATGTCTGATTAACAAACACCATGACAAAACTCCTTACGAGCTTTTCATTGGTAGACCCCATAGTATCAAACATCTAAGGGTGTTTGGTTGCAGATGTTTCGTTCTTAACAATGGAAAAGAATACTTGAGAACATTTCAACCAAACGCAGATGTTTTCTTGGTTATTCTCTGAATAGCAAAGCCTACAGAATCTACAACAAAAGAACGCAAAAGATTGAAGAATTTGTTCATGTATTATTCTATGAAGGAAACAAGAAAGTACTCTTGAATGATGATCTCTTAGATAGGTTCAAAGAACTGATGATTAAAGATTCTGAAAAAGGATCCTCAGAAGGAAACAATTCTATCATTCAAATAGAGGATGAGTCGGACGATGAAAAGCAACCTATGCTTAGTAACAACCAGATGACTCTAAGACATGATGAAGAATTTCCTATGAGAATTCCAGAAATGGAAAAGGCTACTGAGAACCTTCATCATGAAAAGGTATCTGAAAATGAGATTGCTGAAATGCAAGATCCAGATATCTCTAACACTGAAAAAGTGTCAGATATCTATGGCATTTCCCATGTGTCAGATATCTCGAATCTTGCAAGTATCTCATCAAGATCATATTGATTCACATTCAAATCAAAATGATATTGATCCTACTAGTTCAAAACCCATTATGAAATGGATGAAATCATCTGCAAAGGATGTGATTGATCGATAGACGAGGAGTTAGAACTAGAAGAGCAATAGCTGAAAATGCAAATTGTTGGGAATATCTGTTTAGATTTTGATCAGCAACCTAATGACTTATCTTAGCTCAGAAAGGTGATTAGTACTCTTAGTTCACTTGAACACTGTAAAAAAGGAAACTCACTAAGTATGAGAGTCAAGCAAATCTTGTATAGGATGTTAGGTCTCGACATGTAATTTTTATTTTACGAAGAAGGCGAAGAAGGCATCCGGCGAGAAAAGTTCAAGTTTGAAGATTTGAAGGCGCACAAGATTCTTTGAAGACAAGGGTTTTTCAGATACCTATGTCCAGATATCTTGGAGAAACAAGTGTTTTGAAACACACGAGTTGCAAAAGATATCTGAGAATAAAAGGTTTCTGAGACAAGGAAAGTGCCCACAGATATCTACACTCAAGTTGTTTAAACAAGTGGTATCTGAAGCTATGATGATCTCTGGAAAAGAACATGCAAAGTTTCAGAAAACTTTGATTGTATAAAGATCTCTGATACCATGCATAGTTCCGTTGGCACTCTGAGGACAAAATATAGTATAGTGCATTAAATGCATGAAATGTCACGAACAAAAGCGGTAACCGAAGAAGAAGACAAACATACTCTGATTACTATATTCAGATATCAATAGTTTGAATTTGATTTAAGCCTAACGGATACTATTCAAACGGCACTCAAATTCATCTATAAATATCAACACTTAGACTGCTTGAGAACACACACCTTAGAACACACTGAACTTACATTGAATACTCACACAAGCGCTCTCAAGCAAACTACTTACTTTCAAGCTTTTTGTTGCGACCAAAGCTCTTGATTCTAAGTAGCACAAAATTTCTAAGCGTCCTGATCCTTAACGAGCATTGTTATCTGTGAAAGAGTTGAACTAAGATTTCATATCTAAGTTTCATTCTCTTGAACCCTTACCATAGACTTGGGTCAGTAGAGAACAAGATACCATACATTGAAAAGTGTATTAAGTATACTTGATTCACAGAGCTATCTGAATAACTAAACAAGTTATTAAAGAAGCTCACCTGACAAACAAACCTAAAACCAACACCATATACGGCGTGGAGTACAGGAAGTACTTAGTTTGGGAAACTAAGGAATAACTCCAAGGTTCTTTGAGCACGGAAGTACTTAGCTTGGGAAGCTAAGAATAGCTCAAAAGGTTTGAGTACAGGAAGTACTTGGCTGTGAAAGCCGGGGAATAACTCAGGGGGAACACTTGTTTGGGAACCTAGTGCATTTAGGAATCAAGAAAAGATATCTGTAAGGTTACCTCATTTATCTTAGTGGATTCTAGGTCTGCGAAACACCGAAGTGGATTAGTTGAAGGATTCATACCTTGATACCACTATAAAAAGACTTGTGTTATTTACTTTCTGATTTATTACTTGTTTTACTTACATTGCAAAGTACTTACACTTATCTTCTTTGAACCGTGCACTTATCTTAGAAGTCTTCGCTCTCTGAAATTAAGTATCGAGATATCTTCACGATATCGAAGCTGTGTTATCGAAAAAAGTTTTTAAAAAGACTATTCCCCCCCCCCCCCCCTCTAGTCTTTTACTTTGCCGTTATCTGGACCAACACAAATTGTCTCTATGGATGTTTCATCTCAAACATTGAACCAAATACTATAGAAGAAGCATTAAAAGATCAGGATTGGATCTCTGCAATACAAGAAGAGTTGGATCAATTTGAGAGAAACAAAGTCTGAAAACTGGTTCCATTTGTTAACGGAATATCTGTAATCGGAACCAAGTGGGTTTTCAGAAACAAAATGAATGAGTCTGGTAAAATAACCAGAAACAAAGCTAGGTTGGTTGCCAAGGGATTCGCCCAGACAGAAGGACCAGATTTTGATGAATCTTATGCACCAGTTGCAAGATTGGATACAATAAGACTCTTTTTCTAGCCTTCGTAACTCATAATGACTTTACAGTTTATCAAATGGATGTCAAGATTGCATTTCTAAATGGTGAACTTGCTGAGGAAGTCTATGTTGAGCAACCACCAGGATTTGAAGTTTCCTCAGAAAGTAGGATGGTCTATAAGCTTCAGAAAGCTCTGTATGGGCTGAAACAAGCTCCAAGAGCATGGTATGATACATTGGCCAGATACCTACTAGAAAGTGGTTTCAAGAAAGGAGATGTTGATAAAACACTCTTCACATTGAACCACGATGGGAAACTACTTTTAGTTCAAGTATATGTTGATGACATTATATTTGGATCTAAAGACAAGCAACTTTGTGAAGACTTTGCTGAACTCATGAAAGGTAAATTCGAGATGAGCATGATGGGAGAATTGAATTACTTCCTAGGGCTGCAAGTCAAGCAACTCAATGATGGAATATTCATTAGTCAAACAAAGTATGCAAAAGACATGCTCAACAAGTTCAATCTAAAGCCTTCTGAAAAGAATGCTAAGATACCTATGAGCATTGGAACCAAAATGACCTATACTGAATCTGACAAGAGTGTTGAAGAACACAAGTGTAGGAAATTGATTGGATCACTACTTTACCTCACTGCAAGTAGACCTGATATTCAATATGCAGTTGGAGTGTGTGCTAGATTTTGAGACAAATCGATGCAATCACACTACAACATTGCTATGAAGATATTAAGGTATGTAAAGTCTTGTAGAAGTTGGATTGTGGTATCCAAAAGATAGTGGATTGAGTTTGGTTGGCTATTAGGATGCGGCTATCTTTGGATCTTGCTTGATAGAAAAAGCACCTCGGAACATGTCGATTTCTTTGTGCTAGATTGATATCATGGTTGACAAGAAATAAAATTCAATTGCCACATCTACCACGGAATTTGAATATATTCTTTGCGGTGTTGTGCTTCACATATATTGTGGATACAACAACAACTCGAGACTATGGACTCGATGAAGAAAACCCCATTTTACGACAACACAAGTGCTATTGCCATAACTCAGAATCCTAAGTTTCATGCTAGAACAAAGCACATTGATGTTAGACACCACTTCATCAGAGACCATGTTGAAAAAGACAATATAGAGATACTCAAGATTGGCACTGAAGACCAACTTTCAGATATCTTCACTAAGCCACTACAAGAAAGTAGATTCTTAGCCTTACGATACAGTCTTGGACTAATGGACCTACGAAAGAAGCGAAAAGTTCAGATATCTGAAGAAGATATCAAAGGAGAGAGAAAAGGGATTTGGAACGGTTATCCATAGAATAGAAATATGGAACGGGTATCCAGAAAAGAGGAATCTGGAACGGGTATCCAGAAACCAAAGGCTAAAGGGTAAAATGGCTATTTGAAGATCTACAGGAGGCGGGTACTTTCGAGATATCTAGATCACTCGATGAGGGGAACACAAAGAGAATAGTCTGACTTTCTACAGTTAACTACTATCTTGAAATTTGAATTATATCTATCTTTGTGAAAAACTTTGAAAAGACATCAAGTATAAGATAGAATCAGTTACAACAGTGTTCTCATTCACACAGAAACGTGATTCAGATAGCTAATAGCCAAAATTCATTAAATGGGCACAATTACAATTGTTGATTGTGATCATTGCTGAAGAAGCAATGGTGACCCTTGATGAAATGGGCGATTAATCTTCAATGAAGATTAACTCTCGATAAATAGTGGGTATTGAAATTAGACGGGGCCCACTATGCATTTAATCGAACAAGCTTTTACCCACACTGTCTGTGAGATAACTACACACAAAATTAATTTGTATGTATGTATTATTGAGATTACATTGCTATATATATATATAGGATTTTGGCAAAAGAATTCACTTTCGCCTAATCGACATTCCGACTTGCACAAGAATAGCAAATTTCTTTTCTATTTTCTGCAAATCTACTGCTCCCAAATTAGTTTTTACGCAAAGAATCACTAATCTTTCACATTAATCTCTTTAGGACCTTGAAAAACTCACGATATATAAAGAGATGGCCCCCAAACGATCGACTACCGAAATCCCAAAATACTGATGCTATTTGAAAAGCAAGCACGAGTTAGTGAATTATTAACAATCGATTGGTAGGCAACTACAATCCCGATCATTGGACTTCAAATCACAGAATGATTTGGGGTGGTGCCATGATTGAGGAATACCTCACGGCTGCTATTGAAAGTTAAGCCGACAGGAAGTTAATCCTTGACATGCTTGAAAAGGCACAAATCAAGGGTTTTCTATCTGTTGTTCCCAGTGGAGTCTCTTCCTTTGGATGTCTTGGAATTTTACAACAACTCCGGGATTATATCACGTATTCTGAAGAAACCTTTGCAATAGTGTCTATAAAGCGTCGATCGAGGAAAGGAAATCCTTCTGGACTCAACAACTTTCTGCAAGTTGTTTGACCTTCAAAATCTTGGAAAGGATTTTGAAATAGAAACCAAGGATTATGATCTCCTTGAAGGTGTAAAACAATTGTTCGGTGATGTGTGTGATCTTGAAAAATCAGATACACCCACTGATTTCAAGCTTGCTGACATCAGAACCAGACATCTACTGGTTCACTGGGATGTGTTGGCATGCATTCTTCACAGATGCTTTGATGGTCTACAAGGAGGTCTTGACGGATAAGACAAAACATTTGGATGATGATGTTCTTGTTGCAACAACAAGACAAAATGGAAAACCCTTTCAATTGGAGAAAATGCGCCTTCATGAAATTTGTGAAGAAAATTCAAAGCTTTGAGCCTCTGATCGCTAAAGGACTTGAGCCAAAGACCACTGTAAGCTATGCTCTCAAGATATGCTACTTGCTGGAAAAGCTTGGCATTGAGCTCTGAGAGAAGGCAGACATAGCCAACAGTAACCTACTCTACAAGTATGAGTATACAAACATGATGAAAAAGGTTCTTTGGATCTCGAGAAAGGCTCGAAGCGAAAAGGCGAAGAGGTATCGAGGAAAAGTTGCGACAAAGAAGCCCAGAACTTCACGGAAGAAGTCTGCTGGCAAATCAGAAGGCACACCCATTGAGGTTGTCGATTCCCAGATACCTGATGTCACTGCAGATGAACTCATCAATGAAGATGAACTCATCAATGCTGCAAAAGAGGTATCGACTTCTGAACAAGTAGACTTAGCAAGAGAAATTGCTTTCAGAAATGTTAAGACTATTGCCGAAAGACTTGCTGATGAACTTATCAATGCTGCTAAAGAAAGTAGTGGTAGGTACCAAGCCATATCTGCGAAACATGGGGATTATGGACCAATCGGTTCCTAATCTTGATGAGAGCTCGGCGATGAAGATGATGATTTAGTTATCTCTCAAGTCCTAGGAAAATCAAAAGGGGTAAGGTTCTTTGAAAAGCAACAAGTTCGAAGGTGTAAAGGTATACGAATAAGAACCTACACCACAGGTTGCTGAACAAGAACCTGTTTCAAAGGTTGCTGAAGAAGCAACTTTGTCCAAGGTAACTGGACAAATTACACCATCAGAGCAAGAAAGACTGAAAGATATTGAAGATGCTCTGATGAGTGATAACAGTGTTGGAGGATCTGCCATTGCCTCAACACTCGATAGTACATCTCAAGCACAACAACCGGATAAGGATCTGCTGAAATGGTACTTGGTGCATATACCGATCTTTCATTCTTTGAAGAAAATCCTGCAAAAGCGGGTTCCCCAACTCAATGAGAGGGATCAAACTGAGACATCTGCTCAGAATGGTCAACCAAGGGAGGCAACTGAGTTGCATACTCAGGCAAGGTCTGAAGTACCTAAAACTTCAAACAAAGAAGATGAAATGGAACAACAAAACCAAAACATTGAAGGGTCACAAGTTCCAGAGACCAATCAGCCTGACACTGCTCAGGTAGCTGAATGGTTTAATTCTCTACTTGTGATAATTTGTGTTTATTAATCTTGTGAGTTAATAAAATTTCTTTGTTACAATTTGTGAATTAGAAACACAAGAACAAGAGGAAGCTGGAAAGCTTGCCTCAGAGACTGAGAAAGAGGCCACCACAACCTCACCTCTTGAGGAATCTGAGCCTGTGCCACAAGTGATAAAGAGTTCCTTGAGATGTTACTCTTCAGTTATATGTCAATACAATTGATTAATTAAGTGGATATTTCTAATAGGCTCCAACTGAGAAAGAAGAAGATAAGGCAGAAATGCCAGAAAAGGACCCAGAGACCGTCAAGGTTTCTGAAGAAAACATCATTGAGCCTTCTAGTGAGAAGGTATATAAAACTCAGTGACAAACATTCTTCATCATGGGTTAATATAACTTCTTTTCTAATTACTCAATACTTTCTACTTACAGGCTCATTCAGAAGTAGAAGTGCAAGGGGAAAGAGTTGCGACATCCCCTGCACCCATGGAATTTGATGAAGCCCCAATGACATCACGGAAAGAACACGAGCGAGAAAGTTTAGAAAAATGATTCGAGCCTCTGTTGAGGAAGTAAGTGGAAAACTCGGAAATCATTGAAGCTTAATTGCATAAATTCTTTCATGACAATTTCCTAAGTATTGTGATAATTTTCATTCTCGGGATCAGCGAAAGAAAGGTTGATGAGGACCAGACTTCCAAGTCTCCACCTCACAACAAGATATCTGAGGCACCCCCTGTCTCAGTAGTACAAGTCTCTGAGCCTGATGTACTCATTCAGGTAACTCAGAAACCTAACTACACTCGTACTCAGATATCTACACAAGTTTTGAATCTAACTCAAAACTCTATCTTTCAGGCTCAAACAAGTGCCACGAAGGTCCACGATGATCACGAAAAGGACCTACTTCCCTTCTTCAAAGCTCATACCTGCCAAAGCACATTCAATGCTTCAAGAAATGGCAGAGTTTAAGGTGCTCTGATCTCTCTGAAATATTGAGAATCATAGATCAGCCTACGAGACGAGCACGAGCTCTTGACTTGGAGAACTACATCCATGCAATGTTCCCCACGGAACAATATCAAGTTGCGACTTTATTGCATAAGGATTTCTCCAGAGAAGTGGCACACAAGTTGATTCAAGCCTTGATCGGTGATCGTCAAACAAGATTGCATATGGCATTCAAGCCAGTCCTGCCCCAGACTCTACAATTTATTCCTTCTGAGCAAGAGGAGGTTAATGGGCAGAAGATCACTATTCCTGAAGTGATTAATCTTGTATCTGAAGATGATGAGGAGGAAGAAATAGATGAGAATAACTTTGATGAACCTCCCTCTGACCATCACAAAAAGGATGATGATGATAAGGATGATGATGATTCCCCTACACTAAGGACGGGAGGGATTCCACAAGGACACATTGCCTCAGCTGCTGAAAAGCACACTGAGAGGACATCACAGCAATCCCCTCCTCCATCTCCTCAGAAATCTAATCATCGACTCCCAACACAAAATACTCTTGAACAACTCGGAAAATATCGGATGCACAAGCGAGTTGCTCAAGTCGAACAAGCTGTTGGAGGAAGAACAATGACTACATCTTATTTGGAAAAAAGATATTTGAATCGAGCAAAGCTCTAGAAGATTGAAGATCAAACAATCAAGGAAATGGAAGCTTATCTTTGAAATGAAAGAACTCGACTTCATTGAGGAAATTCTTTGAGGAATTGAATCTTGAGCAAGTATCTAGTGACAAACATGATGCTAAGGCTACATTCCAAAAGATGTACCATCCTCCTCACTAAAGGAAAGAAACCCATCTACGAGATGGTTGCTAGACTAGAAAACATTGATGAAAATGTCGAGAGGATGAAGATCCTTTGGGTTGATATCTCGGATGATGAAGAAGACAAGACATTGGCGAACACGCAATGAACATTTAGCGGTTTCTCATTTGAAAAGGAAGTGATTGCTCTGAAATATTCAAAGGCGCGAATGTCGACTCGATGAATACTTGAACAGATATCAAGTACTGGCTAAATTGAAAAAGGGGTTATCTTCTCAAGATAAAGCCGTCATTTCATCAGTCCCTGCAGAAATGAAGGCATTCACTGAGCTCATCACTCGGAGAACAACCAATCTGGTCGTTGCTCAGAAAGATGTAGGCATGGTTAGGGATGATGACCAAAACTTGGCTGCAAAAGCCTTTGAAGAGGCTAGCTATGCTCTTTGAAGCAGATGCTATTCAAGGCCCACTGGCAGAGCTCACTGATAAGGATACTGGTCTTATCAAACAAAATCAGGATCTCAAGGCCACTCTGGAACAGTTGGTTGCTGCTTACAACTATCTGCAAGGAAACTTTAACTCTCTTTCAGAATCATTTGTGATTCTTAGTCAGTCAACAATGATTAAGGGCAAAGAATATCAAGATGCTCAGAGAGGAAGAGGAAGACGAAACAAAAGAAAATCTAAACAACCACCTCTTAGAATAAATGAGCCTCCTCGGTCATTTGCTCTACAAATAGTGGCCACCACTCAATTTCCTGAAAAAGGAATGACGACAAGGGCCAGAGCACAGAAACCTCCAAGGAGTACCAAGGCTCCAAGGAGAAGACAAGGAAGAGGGATTGATGAATCTTCTGAAGAAGAAGAAGAAGGCGAAATCAAAACCACAGGCAATGAAGAAGGCGCAAAAGTCTCACAAAATTGACATTGATGATGATGAAGAGGATGAAGATGAAGCTCCTCTTCATAAGAAAAGGAAAATTGATAGCTAATAAGCCCATAGCCTTTAAGCTGGACTAAAACACCCTCTGGAAATACCAAGTCTATCCGGTGGTTCTTCAAGCAATACCGAAAGGAGAATTGAAGACAAAGGAGGAATAGGAGAGGTGAACAAAGACAACTTCAACTACCACTCGGGCTGAAGAAGCGAAGATTAGTGCGTGAAGACCAGCGGTGACTCCTCTGTCACAGTGCATTAATCGGAAGAATGGCTCTTGGATTCTAGAACTTAAGCATCTCTTGGTAAACTCAAAATTTCGAACCAATCCATAAATAGCTCATGGCATGGAGAAAAGACAAAGCGATCTTGATTAACACCAACCACATCAAAGCACAGTTGGATTTTGAAGTAATCAAGAGAATAGAAGCCATGAAGAAGGACCTCTCGATGTATGTCCTTATGGAAAGCAGGATGATGTGCAGAATTCCCAAGCTTAGGAATATCATTTATATTTTGATCGACAACTAATGACTTATCTTAGCTCGGAAAGGTGATTAGTACTCTTAGTTCACTTGAACAACGTAAAAGAGGAAACTCAACTATGATAGTCTAGCAAATCTTGTATAGGATGTTAGGTCTCAAAATGTAATTTTATTTTCGAAGAAGACCAAGAAGAAGGCATCCGACAAGAAAAGATCAGCGGTTTGATGATTTGAAGGCGCACAAGATTCTTTGAAGACAAGGGTTTTCGAAACCTATGTCGAGATATCTTGAAGAAACAAGTGTTTGAAACATACATGTTGCAAAAGATATACGAGAATAAAGGTTTACGAGACGAGGAAAGTGCTTACAGATATCTACACTCAGATACCTTGGACATAAAATATGTACGAAAAGAAACATATTATAACAAGTTGTTCAAACAAGTGGTATCGGAGCTATGATGATCTCTGGAAAAGAGCGTGCAAAGCCTCGGAAGCTTGCATAGTTCGTTGGCACTCTGACAAAATATAATCAGTGCATTAAATGCATGACGAAATGTACGAACAAAAGCGGTAACCGAAGAAGAAGACAAGCACTCTGATTACTATATTAGATATCAATAGTTTGAATTTGATTTAAGCTGAGGGATACTATTCAAGCACACTCAAAATTCATCTATAAATATCAACACTTAGGCGCTTGAGAATATACCTTAGAACACTGCTGAACTCCAAGAACCGAATACTCACTGGCGCTCTCAAGCAAACTACTTAGCTTCAAGCTTTACATTGCGACCAAAGCTCTTGATTCTAAGTAGCACAAAAGTTCTAAGTGTCACGATCCTTATGAGCATTGTTATTTGTGAAAGAGTTGAACTAAGATTTCTTATCTAAGTTTCATTCTCTTGAACACTTACCATAGACTTGGGTCGATGAGAACAAGATACCATAAATTTCAAAGTGTATTAAGTATACTTGATTCACGAGCTATCGAATAAGCTGAACAAGTTATTAAAGAAGCTCACGACAATTACCTTAACCAACACCTTAAGCAGTGGAGTATAGGAAGTACTTAGTTTGGGAAACTAAGGAATAGCTCAAAAGGTTTAGTCTGGGAAGTACTTGGCGTGAAAGGGGAATAACTCAGGGAACACTTGGTTGGGAACCTAGTGCATTTAGGAATCAAGAAAAGATATCTGTAAGGTTACCTCATTTATCTTAGTGGATTCTAGTGCGAGAAAGACGAAGTGGATTAGTTGAAGGATTACCACCTTGGATACCACTATAAAAAGACTTGTGTTATTTACTTTTGCGGTTTATTACTTGTTTTACTTATTGCAAAGTACTTACACTTATCTTCTTGAACACGTGCACTTATCTCGAAGTCTTAGCTCTCTGAAATTAAGTATCGGATATCTTCACGGATATCGAGAAGCTGTCTTATCGACAAAAGTTTCAAAGACTATTCACCCCCTCTAGTCTTTTCTTTACCGTTATCTGGACCAACAAGTGGTATCGGGCGGGAGGTTCCCAAGCCTTACATGAACCTAGATCGAATAAGTGCCCACTAGCACTTTTCACCTACACTTGATTCGTTTTTTAGTGCGTTTTTGCAGGATGTCTTTAAGTGCGCCCCAATTCTCAAGCGGAGAATTATGAAATGGAAGAACAACATGATGCTCCACTAGAAGCCATCGGTGAAATGATCGAAGTAATAAAGAATGGCCCAATAGTCATTCAACAACTCAAGCAAGTCATAGAGGTTTCTAATGGTAGAGCAGAGAACAAAGTGATGGGTCTTCACAGACGGATGCATCGACGATTGGGAGACACGCTAGTCGAGTTATTTATGAACCAAAGCAGAGAACTCTGGACATCGGAAGAAGATGCCAAGAGAAATAGATTGGATGGGCGGGCTCGTAATATCATCATACGTTCTACTCGAGCACATACGATTAAAGCGTAGGGTGCAAAAGCAATGAAAGTGGCACAGCTGATTGAAGAAATTTGTCTTGGCCTTTGAAAAAACAAAGGAAAATAAGTTGAAGTTTTGAAGCTAAAATTCCAAAACTTTAAACAAGGTCCCACAGAGACTCTTGAAGAACTAGATTTCCGGTTTACAACACTTATGAGTGACATGGCTGCACTTGGTGAAAGTAATAGATATACCTAGTCAGAAAAGATTAAAACCATTGTGAGAAGTCTAAATCATAGCAGGAACACAAAGTTTTCTACTTTAACGAAGGAATGCAGGATATCACTCTGTGGAACTTTTCTCTCACCTTGCCTTTATTAACCATGAGACAACTCAAAGGGAACAAACAATGAGAAGTTGCAGTGTTGCACTAGTTGCTCGAGGAACTTGAAAAGAAGAAAGGTAAGGATGTGGAGGATGCTCTTCTTTAAAGCAAATGGGAAAATATGTCAGTCGAGAAATTGAGAGAAGAAAAGCCAAAGAGAAGCTGAAAAAGCATCTAGGCTCAAACTATCACCAGTACAAAAATATGCAAAGCTTGCTGAGAAGAGATCTCAGACAGCATCAGGTGCTCGGAATGGTATTGGCTATAAACCCATTGGGAAACAACTTGCTCGCGAATACAAACAAGAGCAAAGCGATGGTTAAAGGCTAGAATTGCTCACACAATTATCGAAGTGGAAGATAAATCAAGCCTTTGAAAATCTGAATGCGAGCTAGAAGAAATCAGCTAGGAAAGCTAAGTTCTTTGAAAGCAGACTCGGAAATCAGCAGTGTCTGAAAGCACCAAATGGAGCACCTAGGAACACACGAGGAAGAAAATAGTTCTTAACAACAATGATACTAATCATTTAACTAAGATTCCTCCTTATGTTCTGTTAGACAAAAGAATGTTCCTAAGAAATTCATTCAAAATGGATTCCTCTTGGAAGATTCTTTAATCCAGATAGTTCCATTGTTGGTATGAGAACTAATCTCACATTTCTGTTTGTGCGAACACTCTAAAGACTAACTTCAAAGTGGCATTTTGATAGTGGATGTGGGAAACACATGACGAGACAAAGCAAATCGATTAACTACAAAAATGCAATGATGGACCAATTATCGGGTTTCTTTGGAGATGAAAATCCAACCATAGGTTTTGGCAATTTGAAGTTGGCGCCCTCACAATCTCTGAAGTACTTCATGTAAAGGATTGAAATATAATCTCCTAAGCATGAGTCGACTAGTAGACAAAGGGTACCTTTGTCAAGATCAAGTCAAAACTATGTAAAGTGATTGACAATGAGTCAAAGCGCAGTCTTGGTTGCAAGCGTAAAGGAAATATTTATGTTGATTGGGCATCCATACTGGCGAAGAATGTCTCATGGTGAGTCAATCACACCTTGAAGAAAATTGGCTATGGCATAAAAGAATGAGTCACTTGAATTTCAAAACTCAAAGGTGTATGCTCGACATATGAGAAAACAATCAAAACATCTTTCAAGTCTAATACTAGACATTCCGTGAGAGGCCTTGCAAATGTTACATATGGATCTGTTTGAATCCTCGGTAACTAGTTATGCGGGAAAGAAGTATGATGCAGTTGTTGTTGATGATTACTCAAGATTCACTTGGGTTGTCTTTCTGAAACACAAATCTGATGCAAGGGTTGAGATACCTAACTTGCTGAATAAGCTCGAAGTCATGAAAAATGACAACGTATCTATAATCATAACAGACCATGGTACTGAGTTTGTGAACCAGTACATCAAAGAGTTTTGTATTTGCAAAGGTATACAACATCAACTATCTTCTGTAAGGACACCACAACAAAATGGTGTTGCTGAAAGAAAGAATAGGACCCTGAAAGAAGCGACAAGAACAATGCTTGCGACCTTTGAAATAAGTGAGATCTATTGGGTTGAAGGCGTAAACGACATGCTACACTCAAAATAGATGTCTGAATAACAAACACCATGACAAAACTCCGTACGAGCTTTTCATTGGTAGACCCCCTAGTATCAAACATCTAAGGGTGTTTTGTTGCAGATGTTTCGTTCTTAACAATGGAAAAGAATACTTGAGAACATTTCAACCAAAGGCAGATGAAGGAGTATTTCTTGGTTATTCTCTGAATAGCAAAGCCTACGAGAATCTACAACAAAAGAGCAAAAGATCAAAGAATCTAGTCACGTAGTATTCTATGAAGGAAACAAGAAAGTACTCTTAAATGATGATCTCTCAGATAGGTTCAAAGAACTAATGAATAAAGATTCTGACAAAGGATCCTCAGAAGGAAACAATTCTATCATTCAAATAGGATGACGGCGATGAAAAGCAACCTATGCTTAGTAACAACCGGATGACTACGAGACATGATGAAGAATTTCCTATGAGAATTCGAGAAATGGAGCAACTTTGAGAACCTTCATCATGAAAAGGTATAAAATGAGATTTGAAATGCAAGATCGAGATATCTCTAACCTTTGAAAAGTGTCGGATATCCATGACATTTCCCATGTGTGGATATCGGAATCTTGCAAGTATCTCATCAAGATCATATTGATTCACATTGAAATCAAATTGATATTGATCACCTAGTTCAAAACCCATTATGAAATGGATAAGAAATCATCCTTCAAAGATGTGATTGGTCCCATAGACGAGGAGTTAGAACTAGAAGAGCAATCATGAAAATGCAAGTTGTCTCTATGGATGTTTCATCTCAAAAATTGAACTAAAGACTATAGAAGAAGCATTAAAAGATCAAGATTGGATCTACGCAATGCAAGAAGGGTTGGATCAATTTGAGAGAAACAAAGTGAAGCTGGTTCCATTTGTTGTGGAATATCGTAATCGGAACCAAGTGGGTTTCGAAACAAAATGAATGAGTCTGGTGAAATAACGAAACAAAGCTAGGTTGGTTGCGAGGATTCACCCGGTGAAGGACTATATTTTGATGAATCTTATGCACGGTTGCAAGATTGGATGCAATAAGACTCTTTCTAACCTTTGACTCATAATGACTTTCTGGTTTATCGGATGGATGTCAAGAGTGCATTTCTAAATGGTGAATGGTGAGGAAGTCTATGTTGAGCAACCACGGTTTGAAGTTTCCTCGAAAGTAGGATAGTCTATAAGCTTCAAAAAGCTACTGTATGAAATTTGAAACAAGCTCGAAGAGCATGGTATGATACATTGGCGGATACCTACTAGAAAGTGGCTTCAAGAAAGGAGATGTTGACAAAACACTCTTCACCTTTGAACCATGACGGAAAGCTTTTAGTTCAAGTATATGTTGATGACATTATATTTGGATCTAAAGACAAACAACTTTGTGAAGATTTTCTTTGAACTCATGAAATGTAAATTTGAGATGAGCATGATGGGAGAATTGAATTACTTCCTAGGGCTGCAAGTCAAGCAACTTAATGATGGAATATTCATTAGTCAAACAAAGTAGGCAAAGTACATGCTCAATAAATTTAATCTAAAGCCTTCTGAAAAGAATGCTAAGATACCTATGAGCATCGGAACCAAAATGACCTACCTTTGAATCGAGAGTGTTGAAGAACACAAGTATAGGAAATTGATTGGATCACTACTATACCTCACTGCAAGTAGACCTGATATTCAATATGCAGTTGGAATGTGTGCTAGATTTCAGACAAATCCAATGCAGTCACACTACAACATTGCTATGAAAATATTAAGGTATGTAAAAGGTACTGTAGAAGTTGTATTGTGATATCCAAAACAGAGTGGATTGAGTTTGGTTGGCTATTCAGATGCCGACTATGTTGGATCATTGCTTGATAGAAAAAGCACCTCAGGAACTTGTCAATTTCTTGGTGCTAGATTAATATCATGGTTCAGCAAGAAATAAAATTCAATTGCCACATCTACCACGAGAATTTGAATATATTGTTGTTGGGTGTTGTGCTTCCACGGATATTGTGGATACAACAACCTTTCAAAGACTATGGACTCGATGAAGAGAAAACTCCCATTTTACTGTGACAACACAAGTGCCATTGCCATAACTCGAATCCTAAGTTTCATGCAAGAACAAAGCACATTGATGTTAGACACGGTTCATCGGAGACCATGTTGAAAAGCGATATAGAGATACTCAAGATTGTTTGAAGACCAACTGCGATATCTTCACTAAGCCACTACAAGAAAGTAGATTCTTAGCCTTAAGACACGATCTTGGACTAATGGAGCTACGAAAGAGCTGAAAAAGTTGAAAAGAGATATCAAAGAAGAGAAGATAAATCGGGCCGGGTATCCGAGAAGAGGAATCTGGAGCGGGTATCCGAAACCAAAGGCTAGAGGGTAAAATGGCTATTTGAAGATCTCTAAGGCGGGTACTCGGATATCTAGATCACTTTCGGTGAGGGAACACAAAAGAGAATAAATCGGTGGCGCATTCAACTACTCTCTTGAAATTTGTATCATTACTATCTTTGTGTAAAACTTGGACAAATACTAAGTGTGAGATAGACTCGGATGCAAGCAGTGTTCTTAGGCACACGAGAAATGTGATTGATAGCTAATAGCCAAAATTCATTAAGCAGGCACAATTACATTTGTTGATTGTGATCATTCTTGAAGAAGCAATGGTGACCCTTGATGAATTAGGCGATTGATCTTCTGGCGATTAACTCTCGGTAAATAGTGGGTATTGAAATTAACCAGGCCCATTATGCATTTAATCTTGAACAAGCTTTTACTCATGCACACTGCAATTCTGAGATACTTACACAAAATCAATTTGTATGTATATATGCATGGAATTACATTACTATATATATGGGATTTGGCAAAAGAAATTACTTTCGCCTAATCGACATCTGAGACTTACAAGAATAGCAAAATTATCTTCTTCTATTTCTGCAAATTTCTTCAACCTCTGCAAATCTACATTAGTTTTACGCAAAGAATCACTAATCTCTAACGAAACTTATTTCAAACTTGAAAAACTTACACTATATAAAGAGATGGCTCCTAAGCGTTCGTACACGAAACCCCAATCTTCTATCTTTGGTACTCTTTGAAAAGCAAGCACCGAGTTGGTGATAGTAAACAATCGATTGGTAGGAGACTTTAATCCCAATCATTGGACTTCAAATCACAGGATGATTTGGGGTGGTGCCATGATTGAGGAATACCTCACGATTTCTTTGAAAACCGAGCGATAGGAAAGCTGATCCTTGACATGCTTGAAAAGGCACAAATCGAGGGTTTTCTATTTGCTCTTCGGTGGAATCTCTTCACTAGATGTGTTAGAATTCTACAATAACTCAGGATTATATCCTGTGTTTACGAAAACCTACAATAGTGTCTATAAAGACTTGATCGAGGAAAATCATACGGACTTAACAACTTTCTGCAAGTTGTTTGAACTTCAAAATCTTGGAAAGGATTTTGAAATAGACACCAAGGATGATGATCTCCTTGAAGGTGTAAAAGCAATTTGTCTGATGGCGTGTGTGATCTTGAAAATCGGATACACCTTGATTTCAAGCTTCTTGACATCGAACCGGACATCTGTTGGTTCCTTTGGGATGTGTTGGCATGTATTCTTCACAGATGCTTTGATGGTCTACAAGGAGGTCTTGACGATAATCGAAAGCTATTTGGATGATGATGTTCTTGCTACAACAACAAGACAAAGGCTAGAAAACCCTTTTAATTGGGGAAATGCGCATTCATGAAATTTGTGAAGAAGATTCAAGGCTTTGAGCCTACAATCACTAAGGGACTTCTTGAGCAAAGGCCACGATAAGCTATAGTGCGAAGATATGCTACTTCTTGGAATGTCTTGGCATTGAGCTCGGAGGATGGCGGATATTGCCATGGTAACTACTCTACAAATATGAGTATACAAACATGATGAAAAAGGTTCTTTGGATCTCGGAAAGGTTCGAAGCGAAAAGGCTGAAGAAGAGGTATCTAAGGAAAAGTTGCGACCAAGAAGCGAGAACTTCATGGAAGTAGTCTGGCAGCAAATCGAGGCACACCCGTTGAGGTTGTCGATTCCCGGATACTGGCGTCGTTGCCGATGAACTCATAAATCACGGATGAACTCATCAATCTGCAAAGAGGTATCGACTCTTGAACAAGTAGACTCATCAAGAGAAAGTGCTTTCGAAATGTGAAGAATACGAAAGCCTTGGCGATGAACTCATAAATCTTGCCAAAAGTGGTGAAAGATATCAAGCCTATCTGCGAAACGCAGGAATTATGGACCAATCGGTTCTAATCTTGATGAAAGCTACGATGATGAAGATGATGACTAGTCATCTCTCAAGTCCTAGAAAAATCGAAAAGGGCTAAGGTTACTGAAATAGTAACTGGTGTAGAGGTATCTGAAGAAGAACCTACACCACATGTTGTTGAACAAGCACCTATAGCAAAGGTTGTTGGTGCCATCACACCATTAGAGACAGTCACATATGCACAACTTCAAGAAGCCTGGCAGTGGTGACCTAGTATTGGTGGCGATGTCATACGCACTTAAAGATGCGGAAGAGCTCTCAAATGCTCAAGCGTGCGCTTCAGGACAACCACAACAACCACAACAGCCACAAGTGGTTGATGAAATGGTAAATGAACTTCATTTCGACATACCGGCAATGCGGTATCTTTGAAGAAAATCCGCAAATGGCGGGTTCCCCAACTCAAGAGAGGATCAAGCTGAGACACCTACTCGAATGATCAACCGGAGGCAAGCCAGGTTAGCCACTCGGAAAAGGTTGAAGTACCTCAAACTTCCAACAAAGAAGCAACAACTTTGGAACAACGAGACCAACTCATGGAAGGGTCACAAGTTTGAGAGACTACTCTAGCGACATTGCTCGGAGTATTTGAATGGTTTAATACTTGTGAATTTCTTTGCGTTTTCTGTCTTGTTAACTAATAAAAATTCTTTATTCTGAGCTGAATTAGAAACAAAAGAGCAAGAGGAAGGCTGCAAAGCTTGCCTCGAGAATCTGAGAAGGAGGCCTCCATAGCCTCACCACTTAAGGAGCAGGGCACATCTCACGGTGAAAACAGTTCCATAAGATATAACATCTCAACTATGTGCTTTATACACTTGACTAATACTATTAAGTGTTTGTTTCTAATAGGCTCCAACTGAGAAGAAAAATGAAGAGACTAAAAAGTCTCTCTCTTGAAAAAGAATCCGAGACTTCGAGGTCTCACGAGGAACAATGTCTGAACCTACGAAGAGAAGGTATATCATTCAGATACCTATAATCTTCAAAGACAAATCTACGATCATTTTCTCAAACTAACACTGTCTTAAGCAGGTTCAAAAGAAGTAGAAGTTCTTTGGGAGTTGCCGCTCAATCCCACAACGATGGAAATTGATGAGGCGTCAAAACCTTCATCACAAGAAAATTTCGAGGCGCACAAGTCTCGAGCAACAATATCTGAGCCTCCAATAGTGGAGGTAATTGACCTCTCGATACTGAGTTTGAAAATAGAATTTTCTTGATAAAATTTCCTAAATGTTATGTTTCTAATCTCGAGTTCAATGAGAAAGAAAGATCCTTGAGGATCATACTTGATCTCCTCCTCATATCCGGATATCGAGGCACTGGAACCTCGGTAGTCGACCCTTTGAGCATTCTTTGCATTGCAGGTAACACAGATACTTGACTACTCTAAAATTCAGATATCTAAACAAGTTTTGAAACTAACTCAAAACTCTTTCTTTCAGGCTCAAAGTAGTGCGAAGGAGTCGAATGATGTCTATGAGAACCTTCCCTTCTTGAAGACTCATACCTTGCAAAGCATATTGATGCTTGAGAAATGGCGAGAGGTTAAGGTGCTCTAATCTCTACGAAATCTGAGAATCACAGATCAACCAATAAAGGCACGAGCTCTTCACAGAAAACTACATCCATGCAATGTTCCCTCTTGAACAATATCGAGTTGCGACCACAATGCATAAGGATTTTCCAAGAAAGTGGCACAAATTGGTTCAAGCCTTCAAACAGGCAGATGGTCAGACAAGATTGCAGATGGCATTCAAGCCAGTCCTTCCCCAGACACTACAATTTATTCCTTATGAACAAGAAGAGGTTAATGGGCAGAAGATCACTATTCCTGAAGTGATTAATCTTGTATCTGAAGACGATGAGGAGGAAGAAATAGATGAGAATAACTTTGATGAACCTCCCTCGACCATCACAAAAGAATGATGATGATATGACGGATGATGATGCCCTGCACCGGAGACGGAGGAATTCCACAAGGAAACAATGCCTCGGTTGCGAGAAAAGCACCTGAGAGAGGACATCTGACAATCCCTCCTCCATCTCCTCGAAATCCACTCATCCTTCACAGCAATCCAACAACAAAAAGACACTCTTGAACAAGTAGTTGAGCACTCTGAAACAACTCGGAAGATATTAAATACTCGAGCAGGCGCTCAACTCGAACAAGCTGTTGGAAGAAGAGCGGCTCCATCTTCAACTTGAAGAAGAGCTAGTTAAATCCGAGATAAGCTCAATCAACTACAAGAACAATACTTACAAGAGACATTAGCTTACTCTAAGGTTAAAAAGCTCCAGGATGTTGTAAATGCTATTGCTAAGGAGCTAGATACTGAAGAAGTATCTAAAGAAAAGCATGATGCTAAGGCTGCATCACCATCAAAAGAAAAACCATCCTCCTCTCAGAAGGAAAGAAGCCCATCTCTGAGATGGTTGTTGGACTGGAAAATCTTGAAAATGTCCAAGAGGATGAAGATCACTGGGCTGATGACTCAGATGATGAAGAAGACAAGACTCTGGCAGAACACCGCAATGAACACTTGACGGTTTCTCATCTTAAAAGGAAGCTAATTGCTCGAAGTTTTCAACAAAGCGCGAATGTCCTCCATGAATATATGAATAGATATCAAGTTTGGCACATCTTAAAGGAGATGTCTTCACAAAACAAAGATGTAATTGCCTCATCCCCTCGGATATGCGAAATTCACTTAGCTCATCACTCGAGAGAACAACGTATGATCATTGCTCGGAAGGATCAGGAATGGTAAGGGATGATGTGTCACTAGTGAAAAAGCTTTTCATGAGGCAAGTTACCTTTGGAATAGCGAGATGCCATACTAGGCCCGTTAGCGGAGCTCAGCGATAAGGAAAATGGACTTATCAAACAAAATCGAGCTCAGGCTGAACTTGAAGTTGGTCACTTTACAACTACTTGCAAAAGAATTTTGAGTCCTCTCGATTCTTTTGTGGTATAATCGATCGACAATGACTAAGGGGAAGAATTTGGATCTCAAGATCGGGGAAAAAGAAGAAATCTAGAGTTGGTGCAGCTTAGAAGGAAGAGGAAACAAGAAAACTTCCGACCACTCGAATAGATGATCCCTCATCAAATCAGTGATTTGCAAATAGTAGCTACTTCGGTGATCAGTTGAAGAAACTACAATGGTAACAAGGGCCATGGCAAAAGACCTCCAGTACCAAGACTCGAGGAGAAGACAAGTAATAGGGATTGATGAATCTTACGAAGAATAAGAAGAAGGCGAATCAAATCCACAGGCAATGAAGAAGGCGCAAAAGTCTCACAAGAATTAATCTTGATGATGAAGAGGCGATGAAGATGAAGCTCCTCTTCACGAAAAAGGAAAATTGATAGCCTAAGCGAGCCATGCATTGCAAAGCCTTTGGCACTAAAACACCCTCTGGAAATAACAAGTCGATCAGGTGGTTCTTCAAGCAATCCCCAAAAGAGAATTCTAGACAAAGAAGGAGCAGTGAGTGGTGAACAAAACTTCAACTACCACTCAGGCCTGAAGAAGCCAAGATTGAGTATGTGAAGACCAACAATGACTCCTCTTTCTACAGGTGCATTAATTAGAAGAATGGCTACTGGATTCTGGAACTCAAGCACTTACTGGTAAATTCAAAATTTCCAGAATCAATCCATAAACAACTCATGGCATGGAGAAAAGATAAGCCAATCTTGATAACACAAACCACATCAAAGCATGGTTGGATTTTGAAGTAATCAAGAGAATATAAGCCATGAAGAAGGACCTCTCTGATGAATGTCCTTATGGAAAGCCAGATGATGTGCACAAAATTCCCAACATCAGTGGAAAAGGCACAAGAGCAAGACTTGCGGTGGAACCCTATGAGTCCTTCTACTTAACTGAAGATCAATACAAGGGTGACATCAGATATCTGAAGATTATTTATGAATACTTCAAGCTATCAGATATCAGAATCGAGCATGCCTGGAAGTGGGGAAAGTATCTGTGGGTCAAGTATTTTGTCAAGAGAAATCCCACCAAAACCTACAAGGAAGTTTGTGGATTTGCCAGAGACACAGAGATGATTGTCAAAACTCTTCTCTATGACTACTCTGATGATATCAAAAGGTTTGGTGATAGGAATTTTGCAGACTGATCCATGGAACTGTTTTGAAGACTTGAAGATTTTTTGAAGACTTGAAGACTTGTCATTTAGAATGTTCACTTGGAGCTTGGTAACTCCTATTGTTCTATTTGACTAAGTAGTTTCTGTGATTTTGCTGATTGATCTTTTTTGTTAAATATTGAAAAAGTTATCTGTAAGCTTTCTCTGTATCATATCTGATAAACTTACTCTCAGATATCATTTTCTATAAAAGATAACTTATCAGCAAAGATCACACCTTGTGATTTGGTTGATTTTTACTTTACGCATAATTATATGAATTGAAAGATCAAAAGAAAAGGAAAATTGATAGCCTAACTGAGCCCATAGCTGCAAAGCCTTTGGCAACTAAAACACCCTCTGGAAAAACCAAGTCTATCCAGGGTGGTTCTTCAAGCAATACCCCAAAGGAGAATTCAAGACAAAGGAGGAACAGACTGAGAGCTGAACAAAGACAACTTCAACTACCACTCAGGCCTGAAGAAGCCAAGATTGAGTATGTGAAGACCAACAGTGACTCCTCCGTCTACAGGTGCATTAATCAGAAGAATAGCTCTTTGGATTACGGAACTTAAGCATCTTGGTAAACTCAAATTTTCAGAACCAATCCATAAGCATTTCATGGCATGGAGAAAAGACAAGCGATCTTGATTAACACCAACCACATCAAAGCCTGGTTGGATTTTGAAGTAATCAAGAGAATAGAAGCCATGAAGAAGGACCTCTCTGATGTATGTCCTTATGGAAAGCCAGATGATGTGCACAGAATTCCCAACTGTTAGGAATATCTGTTTATATTTTGATCAGCAACCTAATGACTTATCTTAGCTCAGAAAGGTGATTAGTACTCTTAGTTCACTTGAACCTTTGTAAAGAGGAAACTCATGACTATGATAGTCTAGCAAATCTTGTATAGGATGTTAGGTCTCAAAATGTAATTTTATTTTACGAAGAAGACCAAGAAGAAGGCATCCGGAGGAAAAGATCATGGTTTGATGATTTGAAGGCGCACAAGATTCTTTGAAGACAGGGTTTTCGAAACCTATGTCGAGATATCTTGAAGAAACAAGTGTTTGAAACATACATGTTGCAAAAGATATCGAGAATAAAGGTTTACGAGACGAGGAAAGTGCCATAGATATCTACACTTAGATACCTTGGACATAAAATATGCTACGAAAGAAACATATTATAACAAGTTGTTCAAACAAGTGGTATACGGAGCTATGATGATCTCTGGAAAAGAGCGTGCAAAGCCTCGAGCTTGCATAGTTCCGTTGGCACTCTGAGGATAAAATATAATCTGATTGCATTAAATGCGTCATGACGAAATGTCGAACAAAAGCGGTAACCGAAGGCGAACAAGCTCTGGTACTATATTGAGATATCAATAGTTTGAATTTGATTTAAGCTACGGATACTATTGAAGCACTCAAAATTCATCTATAAATATGAACACTTAGCTTGAGAATATACCTTAGAACACCTTTGAACTCCAGAACTGAATACTCACAAAGCGCTCTCAAGCAAACTACTTAGCTTCAAGCTTTACATTGCGACCAAAGCTCTTGATTCTAAGTAGCACAAAAGTTCTAAGTGTCACGATCATATGAGCATTGTTATTTGTGAAAGAGTTGAACTAAGATTTCTTATCTAAGTTTCATTCTCTTGAACACTTACCATAGACTTGGGTCGATGAGAACAAGATACCATACATTGCAAAGTGTATTAAGTATACTTGATTCACGAGCTATCTGAATAAGCTGAACAAGTTATTAAAGAAGCTCACGACAATTTACCTTAACACCTTAAGCGTGGAGTACGGGAAGTACTTAGTTTGGGAAACTAAGGAATAACTCCAAGGTTATTGAGCAAAGGAAGTACTTAGTTTGGGAAACTAAGGAGCATTTCAAGGTTTCTCGATCTGAAGTACTTGGCTATGAAAGCAGGGAATAACTTCGGAGGAACACTTGGTTGGGAACTAGTGCATTTAGGAATCAAGAAAAGATATTTGTAAAGTTACCTCATTTATCTTAGTGGATTCTAGGTGCGAGAAAGACGAAGTGGATTAGTTGAAGGATTCATACCTTGGATACCATTATAAAAGACTTGTGTTATTTACTTTTTGCGGTTTATTACTTGTTTTACTTATTGCAAAGTACTTACACTTATCTTCTTTGAACCGTGCACTTATCTCGAAGTCTTCGCTCTCGAAATTAAGTATCGATATCTTCGAGATATCGAGAAGCTACGCTGTCGACAAAAGTTTTAAAGACTATTCACCCCCACTCTAGTCTTTTGCTTTGCGTTATCTGAACCAACACCAACATTCTTTGGAGCAGCAAGAGCAAGACTTCTTTGTGGAACCTATGAGTCCTTCTAACTTAGCGAAGATCAATACAAGGGTGACATCGGATATCGAAGATCATTTATGAATACTTCAAGCTATCGATATCGAATCGAGCATGCACGGAAATGGGAAAAGTATCTGGGTGAAGCACTTTGTCGAAAAATCTACCAAAACCTACAAGGAAGTACGTGGATTTGCGGAGACACGAGATGATTGTCGACATCTTCTCTATGACTACTCGATGATATCAAAAGGTTTGGTGATAGGAAATTTGCGATTGATCCATGGGTATTTTTGAAGACTTGAAGTGTTGAAGACTAGTTCATTAGGATGTCTACTTGGAGCTTGGTTACTCATGTTGTCCTAATTTACTATGTATTTTTTTGTATCTTGTTGGTGAATTGTATTATGTACTAAAGTTATTTGCGACTTTCTACATATATCGATGAACTTACTCTCGGATATTATTTTCTATAAAAGATAACTTGTCGAAAGATCACACCTTGTGATTTGATTGATGCTTACTTTATGCATAATTATATGAATTGGAAGATCATAAGAAATGATTAAGTAGTGGATTGTTTCCTCCTCCAGTTTGTAATAGGTCGATAGTCATCGTTGATCAAAATGGAAATTTGTTAGGAATATCTGTTTAGATTTTGATCGGCAAAATCCGACAAAGGTACATTAAGTTATGTCATTTCGAAAAAGGTACCTTTAGTTATTCCGTCGATTTTGGTACCTTAACTTTCAATTTTGTCAATTTGTATACTCGTCATTGATTTGATGGCTCGTCAATTTTGACCATTTTAGCGGAAAATTAGAAAAATTTACCTTAAGTTGTGACATTTACTTTTGGTACATTTGTTTATAATGGTCAATTTTAACTTTTAATGGGTAAAATTGCAAATAAAATAATTTTAAATCAATGTCGATTGAACCATATTGTTTCGATAATTATGAAGTAACCCCATTTTATCAAAATAAGTTTCAAAAAGTCCCATTATGAGATTAATAAACAGGTAGAAACAAAAAAAGATCAAAAGAAAAGTTAAAAAGAAGGCAAAAAAATTTTGGCAGAAAACAAGAAAATTGAGATTAACCCAATTTATGCCGTGGAAGCTTGCTGAAGCTTCACCATGAAGCTCTAACTTTGGAAGATCCATGGCAATGGTGAAGTGTGGAGTTCAATATGGCCATGTTGCTTCATCCCCTCCACCGGGGTCCTTCCACCCCACTCCGCCGCAACCTCCCTCCCGCGACCATGAGCATGTCCTCGCACCTCCACCCTCAATTTCAAATTGGTAGTGGAAGCATGCCATGGCGGATCTGTCGGACCATGGCGTCTGGAAGCTCCGTGGTGGAGCTTTAGGCGTGAAATCCTTTCACGATGGAGCTTCCATGGTAGACTGCCATGGAAGAAGAAGAAGCAGCTCCCATGGCTTCTATGTATTTTTTTCTTTTTCTTTAATTATTTTTATTTTTAAATTTCTAAGATAGTCCATAGTCCATATTCTCATGGATAATTTTAATTTTTCCCATAAAATAGGACCTATTTGAAATTAACAAATATCTACCGTATTTACATTTTAATGCAACGTATTTTAGTATTTTGCAAAGTGACACGTGTCACGATATTAAATCAACACGTGTCGTAGGGTACCTAAATTGGACAATAATGCATTTAAAGATACCAAAATCGGACTGTCACAAATAAAGGTACCAAAAGCGGAAATATCACAACTAAAATGGTCAAAATTAATGAAATCAAATTGAATGTGACGATATACAAATTGGACAAAATTGAAAGTTAAGGTACCAAAATCGGGCGGTAACAACTAAAGGTACCTTTTTCGGAAATGACACAACTTAAGGTACCTTTGTCGGATTTTTCCCGATTTTGATCAGCAACCTAATGACTTATCTTAGCTCAGAAAGGTGACTAGTACTCTTAGTTCACTTGAACACTGTAAAAGAGGAAACTCACTAGGTATGATAGTCTAGCAAATCTTGTATAGGATGTTAGGTCTCGAAATGTAATTTTATTTTCTGAAGAAGACCAAGAAGAAGGCATCTGACAAGAAAAGTTCAACAAATTTTGAAGACTTGAAGATTGCACAAGATTGCTGAAGACAAAGGTTTTTCAGATACGTATGACCAGATATCTTGAAGACACAAGCGTTTTTAAATAAACAGTGTTACAAGAGATATCTGAAAATTAAAAGGTTTCTGAAACAAGGAAAGTGCCCACAGATACCTACACTCAGATACCTTGGATAAAGATTATGTTTCAGGGAAACAATATATTCTTAACAAGTGATATCTGGAGCTGTGATGATCTCTGGAAAAGGACGTGCAAAGCCTCAGAAAGCATGCATTGTTCCGTTAGCACTACAGGACAAAGTATAGTACAGTGCATTAAATGTGCGAGAATATACGAACAAAATGGTAACCGAAAAAGAAGACAAACACCTCGATTACTATACTGAGATAACAATAGTTTGAATTTGATTTAAACTAGCGGATACTATTCAAGCGGCACTCAAAATTCATCTATAAATATCAACACTTAGGCGCTTGAGAACACACGGAACTTACTGAATACTCACAAGCTATCTCAAGAAAACTACTTAACTTGAAGCTTTGGTTGCGACCAAAGCTCTTGATTCTAAGTAGCACAAAAGTTCTAAGTGTCACGATCATTAACAAGCATTGTTATTTGTGAAAGAGTTGAACTAAGATTTCATATCTAAGTTTCATTCTCTTGAACACTTACCATAGACTTAGGTCGATGAGAACAAGATACCATACATTGCAAAGTGTATTAAGTATACTTGATTCATAGAGCTATCTGAATAAGCTGAACAAGTTATTAAAGAAGCTCACGACAATTACCTTAACGACACCTTAAGCGGTGGATGCAGGAAGAACTTAGTTTGGGAAACTAAGGAATAACTCGAGGTTATTGAGCACGGAAGTACTTAGTTTGGGAAACTAAGGAGCATCAAAAGGTTTAATCTGAAGTACTTGTTTGTGAAAGCGGGGAATAACTTCAGAGACACTTGGTTGGGAACTGGTGTATTTAGGAATCAAGAAGATATCTGTAAGGTTACCTCATTTATCTGTCTTAGTGGATTCTAGAGTGCGAGAAAGCGAAGTGGATTAGTTGAAGGATTCATACCTTGATACCACTATAAAAAGACTTGTGTCATTTACTTTCTGCAGTTTATTACTTGCTTTACTTATCTTGCAAAGTACTTACACTTATCTTGCTGAGCACGTGCACTTATCACAGAAAAGTCTTCCGCTCTCTTAATTTCAGATAACGGCAAAGTAAAAGACTAGAAGGGGGGTGAATAGTCTTTTAAAACTTTTGTCGATAAACACGGTTTCTCAGATATCTGTGAAGATATCGATGTAATTAGAAGGCGGAAGACTTTTACGTGATGAAAAATACTGAGGTAATAATGTGATCTGTTCAAGTGTAAATTGTGGCAGTTCAAATGTTGCAATTTGGTACCATTGATATATCGAGATCTTATACTATCGGAGTTCTGAGCTTTGCCGTCCTTTTCGAGATTATTACAACTCGGATACCACTTGTTGAAACAACTTGTTATAATATATTTCTTTTGAAACATAGTTTATGTCGAGGTATCGAGTGTAGATATCATGGGCACTTTCCTCGTTTGAAACATTTTATTTCTCATATATCTTTTGCAACTGTTTATTTAAAAGCTTGTGTCTTGAAGATATCGGTCATAGGTATCTGAAAACCTTGTCTTGACAATCTATGCTCTTCAAATCTTCAAATCCGTTGATTTTCTGCAACTCTTCTATGATTTCAAAGTCTGATGAAAAGTCCACCTTTAAGGAATAAAATCGACGAATATTCCTAACACCCCGTTATCAAAGAAAACAAGAAGCGAATATTCATTAGTAAAATCATGTAACATATATTTATCTTAAGTGTATGTTCTACAAATGCATAATACTTACTTGTTCTGTCCTTGGGGAACAACAAACTTCCCTGGAATGTATGCCGTCGGTCAGCGTCAGATAGGGACACCGTCGGAGGGTAGTCACGGGGGTATGTGGCGTGTAGGCGGTGGAGTCTGGAACACAGGGGTTCTTTGCTCCCACAGATCATATCAACGGAGGACTAGTAGCTCCACTCCTGGTGTACTACGAACCGATGGACTCCCCTAGTACCCCTACACGGGAGGAAGGTATGTGGACTTCCTTTGGCGACATCTGCAAAGCATATAAGAAAGTGCGGAAAAAATGTGTTAGTAAAGAATACATGAATATGAGGTATGGTGTTACATGATAACACCATACCTCATATAATTTCTGAACCCTTACGTTTAGTGCTCGCTACCATTTAGGAGGCAAAATTATTTATTCCTACATTTGTTAGCATTGCAAGGGCACTTCATCTTCCCCGACTCAAACAAGTAGTACGTATGGCGCTTGAAAGTGATGAAGGATTCAACCCTTCCACAAAACTAACTGAATTACATTAACTATGCGTGGTACATCCGTGAGCGATCGGGATTCATAATTAGATGATTAGCACGACACGTCTACAATTATTAGATTAATAACATGCATTTTACGTTAATATAATCACCAAATAGTCTCAAAATACTTAATTAAATCTTCATAATCTAGTGCATATCTGAATTTATCGAATCAAAATTACTACGTGCTTACAAACATCCTAACATTATACTAATTAACAATACAAATTCACAATCAATATATCAATTGCACAAAGTTAACTAGCTAGTATACTATAGTTCCCATAAACATACAATTGATCTAATTAGTGAAATTAACAAAATTCTCAAATTTGTCAACAAGTAAGGGTTTCAAAACACTCGACTAAATCTTCTAATCCTACTACATATCTGAAAATATCAAATTAACAACCTACATACTTCGAAACATCCTAACATTATACTAAAATCCAAATTCACAATCAATATATCAATTGAACATCTCAAAGTTAACACCTCGTAATATAAGCTAAACTAACTACTACATACTTACAATACACATGCAATTGCTCAAATTAGTCAAAATTAACAAAATTCCCAAATTTGGCGAACTAATGGTTTTAGCCAAAATACCTTGATTAAGCGGAAGGAAGGCGAAATTGATTGAACACCGAACTTCTTGTCCCGAGCTTGAAAAACACTTCAAAATTGGCGAATGGCGGAGATTTGGTCGAAATTGCGAAATTGCGAGAAAAGAAAGCGAAGCAATGGGGAAAAGGGATGCCCGTAACTATCCCAATTTAGCGGCAGCTATCGAAGCTATTTAGCGGATAGTCTGTCCGTCGCTAAATTCGTTCTTTTTATTTTCTTTTTAATCTGGTCGACTTATTTGGGGCGGATATTATATCCGTTCCTAAATAACGACAGATATTTTGTATCGTCGCCAAATAACAACGGAAAATATAGCGAAATAGTGATGAATTAGCGGCGGATTTGAGGCGGATTGGCGATTTGCTCAATCGTCTCAAATCATCTAAACTGGTGATTAAAGCTGAGTAGCGACAGATGAAATCCATCGCTAAACTAGCGATGCGTCGCTAAATAGCGATCGTCGCTATCCCGTCGCTATTTGGCGGATTTCTTGTAGTGTTATATTTTATACTACAATTGATTCAATTGATTCGAAAATTGCGATTGAAGAGAAACGAGCCTAAGTAAATGGAAGCTGAATGAGTTTAGACGAAGAAGAACAAAGCGAAACCGGCAGAATAATGAGTAAAATAGGAATATATAAAATATCTAACATTCCATATAACTAAAACACTAATACTAGTAAAACTTTGTTCTCTTCAATGAAAACTCATTGATTCGATTCGATTCGGCTAAATCTTGATTGATTCGATTCGATTCATTAAATTATTATTGTTGTTGTTGTTGTTGTTGTTTGTTGTTGTTGTTATTTTATCATTTATTTACACGGTCTTTTATGCGAGGAAAATAAGAAAATTTATCCGATTGAGTTATTTTCAACTTTTCTTTATTTCTTTTAATACGACTTTTAGTAGATCAATGAAATAAAGAGTATAATTACAATTTGAATTACCCATCTTTTCTACAGTAAAATGTGAGTTAAGATAAGAAACTACGAGGAACACGAGTAGCATGTCTGGTTCATACTCTGTCGATACATCAATTGAGGTGGCGGTGGAAGCTAGCTCGGAGTTGGGATGAGATTCGTGAATAGTTAGAGTGTGTATATATACACACACACACAATTTCTTAGGGTTTGAGGTTTTGGAGGTAAAATTCTGACTTTTGGTTTCCTTAGGGTTTGGGTTTTGGAGGTATAATTATGATATTTTTGAGGTAAAATTAAACCACTAAACATCGATTTTTAATCAAATATACTTCCGGTCCATTATTAACTTTCTAAGGAGATTTTTTTAGAACTTAAATGAAAATTACTTGCAAATTACAAAAAAATATAAAACAAAGTTCGTTAATCAAATATACTTAATTTCTTTTCATAAAAGTTGAAATATGTGTATTGGGACATGAAAGTTGAAGAAGCAGTTTGGAAAATGGAACAAGGCTGGAGGTTCTGGACAAGAAAGAGTGTTGATGTAAAGTTGTTGGCACGAGCTTGTGCATGGTTTATGGACTAGTGATTTTGGTTAAGCTTTTAATTATTTTATTTGCCGAACATTGTCCATGCTCTCATAAACGTTTTCAAGTAGTAATAAATTTCACAGATTCAAAAAAACTAGATAAAAGCGGTTTATCTGACGATTAAAATTGATTTTAATCGAGTTATTGTCGATATTATTTTCCACACGGTTGGTTTTGAAGTTTGTTATATAATAATAAATAAAAAGTAAAGTAGTGAGAAAAAGTAGGAAAAGTGTGAGAAAGATGACAAAAATAATACGTTTTTTTAATTGTGATTATATATACCATCATATAATTTTTATTATTATTACAAAATAATTTATTGATTCGATTCGATTCGATTCAATTGATTCGTTTGATTTGATTCGATTCCATTAAGTTGATTGATAGTTCATAAATGAAATTGATTATCAAGATTGCAATAGGATGACTTTTTTTTATTGCCGTTCTATCATGTAATCACATCTCTAAATTATTTGGTTTAAATATCTATCTTTGGGTCCACCTCCTACTTGGATGAAATCTTATCTTTATTACTCCTCTTAAAGTTTGACGTCCTATTTTTGAAGCAATCGACCTAATATTATGTAGATAATCCATGTTTATTTGTGTTTGTTTTGATTCTGACGTCTAAATAAAATTTGAAAATAATGCTCGAGATAAATTTGTAAAGTTAATATCTTATTAGGACTATTATTAGAAGAGTTAGGCTCAATTATTAAGCAAAATTCGATTCGATTCGATTCTGCTTGATTATATTTTATCTACAATTGATTGATTGATTCGATTCGAAAAATTACAGTTGAAGATAACGAGCCTTATAATGTATTTATGATACACTTCTAGATATCTTTCTAGAAGATTCTTTCCTTATATATCATCGTATCTCCGACTTTATGATCAGAATAAACTCTATTCTATTATACCTATTTTCTCTACCGTCGTCATCATGTGAAAGTGTTCAACCAAGCTGAGATCCCAAAATCCTAAACAAAGATCATGATTACCCTTTTCTTTTAATCTGCATGTTGCTTCGTATTGTATGTCTATTTGGCCGTATGTTTATTGAAACCTATTTGACTAATAAAATTCTATTTTCTTGTAGAGCTATAACAAATTTAACCAATCTCGAATTTGTGGCACTTGACATTAGTGGAAACAATTATTTGTCATGGATTCTCGATGAAATCCACTAGATGCGAGGGCCTGGGAGAGCGATAAAATTTGTCGTCGACTAGCGAATAAGGCTAAAGCGATGATTTTTCTTCGCCTTCATCTTGATGAAAGTTTGAAAATTGAATACCTTCATCAAGATCTTGAAAGAAAGGTATGATCACCAAAAACGGTGATACTTCTAGAGCCCGATTTGAATGAAAGCTTCACTTGCGGCAAGATTTTGAATCTGTCGATGATTTTAATTACTGCGATGTTAGAATCACTTCTAAATTGAAGTTATGTGGTGAAGCGATCCTTGATGATGACATGTTGGAAAGACATACACCACTTTTCATGCCTCTAATATGATGTTGCAACATCAATACCGTGTAATGGGCTTTAAGAAATACTACGAGTTGATCTCATGCCTTCTAGTGGTGAGCAAAATAATGAGCTCTTCTTTGAAAAACCATGAAACCCAAGTGATGCTGATCGAAACCACAAAAGCGAATGTGACATCTTTTACCATTGGAAGAAATTCCAATCATGGCAGCGTGGACGTGGAGGAAATCGTCTAATAATAACTTTCTGAGTCGTGGTTATGGGCGTGGAGAAATCGTCCTAATAATAGCTCTGGTTGTGGTTATGGGCGTGGTGGAGGATATCGTCGAAATAATAGCTATCTGCAAACCACCACCATAAAGGGAAGGATCCAAAAGCTGGACTTGGCAAAGGAAGAATGTTGATGAAAAGTGTTATAAATGTGGTATGAATGATCCTTTGGAGCGTAAATGTCATACTTCTCAACATCTTGTGGATCTTTACCAAGCATCACTTAGAGAAAAGAATTTGAGGCTAATTTTGTAGAAGACAAGACCACTCGTATTATACGATGCTACTCATTTCGATGTGGCTGATTTCTTTACTGATCATGGATACAAAAGTGATATACCTGATGATTTCTTTGAGATCCCTGAAGGGGCAAATAATACCATAAATGGTGATGGAAGTACACAAATTTGAGTTGTTTATTTTTGAAGTAGCTTAGGATTTGTTTCTTTTTTGCATTTATGATTTGAATTTTCTGGCATTTACGATGTACTTTGGTAGCTTAGGATTTTTGTCATTGAGATAAAATCAAGTTTTTTCTTTTATTTATGTTGCTTATTTTATTTCTTGAAGATAATATGACAATATCCGAGACAAATGGTAGAATATACTGGTGATAGTCTTGACACATCATATTCAATCATGTCAAGTTTTTTGACTACTTATCATGAGACAAGCAAATGTAAATACAATTTCTGGTAGTGTGAAATTGATTGAAGGCTACAGTAGGCGAACATAACCTTTACGAAATGGAATGATGATTGCGATAGAAGAAGCATTATATTCTTCTAATTAAGTCTCATGAAACTTATTGAGCTTTAAAGATATTAGACATAATGAATATCATGTTGAGACCATAAGTGAAAATGGCAAAGAATTTCTTTATATCACATCGGTGAAATCCGGTGAAAATTGTCTTGGAAAGACTGGAATTGCCCTTGGATGATATTGCACTAAGATTAGAGCAATTGAAACATATGCTATGGAAAAATAAATTGATAGCATTTTAAAGTTTGGCATGACGGTTAGGCCATCTCGGATCAATGATGATGCGAAAGATTATTGAAAATTCATGTGGTCATACGTTGAAAAATCAAAAGATTTACCACATGAGGAATTCTCATGTGGTGCTTGCTCTAAAACAAGTGATTACAAATCCATCATTTGAAAAGGTTGGATATGGAAATCCTTCTTTTCTTGAAAGAATTCATGGAATATATGTGGACCAATCTGACCATATGGACCATTCCGGATATTTTATGGTTTGATAGATGCATCTGAGATGGTCACATGTGCTTATTATCTACCAAGTAATATGGCATTTGCAGGCCTTGCCCAATAATTAGTTCTGAGCACACTTTCACGATTCTCAATCAAGAGCATTAGTCTTGATAATCTTCTTTGAATTTTCATCATGAGCATTTAACGATTATTGCATGTCGATTGGCATAAAGTTGAACATCTGTTGCACAAGTTCATACACAAAATGGTATGGCCGAATCATTTATTAATGGCTCGATTAATTGCAAAGCCATTACTTATGCAATCTAGACTCCTTGCATCGACATGGGGACATCAATTTACATCTTTGCAACACTTGTTAGCATCAAACCCGACAAGCTATCATAAGTTCTCCCTATGCAAATGGTATATGGTTATCGACAAATATATCTCATCTGAAAATGTTTGGATGTGTTGTTTATGTGCCTATTGCTCACATAGCACTGGTAGACGAAAGAAGAATGAGGATATATGTTAGGTATGAATCTCCTTGATCATCAAGTATTTAGAACCATCTCTTTGGAGATTTGTTTACGGCAGGTTTTGATTGCCATTGATGAATCAAACTTTCCAACAATGGGGGAAAAGCATTTGGAAAAGTTGGGAAGTAATATATCGTGGAATGAATTATCATTATCTATTTTATCCTCGAACAAATCGAGAACATGAAGTTGAAAGATAATTCATTTACAAACTCTAGTGAATCAAGCTGCTAGACTGTTGATCGACACTACAAGAAATCTACGAATTGGCGGACGGAA